>BQNB010032195.1:0-53367 GCA_026074375.1 Tanacetum coccineum | reverse complement strand
TAATATCATGGAATAAAGAACATATAAGTCTTGTACAATCTCGGTTTAAGCATAAAAAGTTCATATAAAAACTTGTAATCAAAAGATTAATTTTAAGTAAGAAAGTTTATGATTTCATGTAAAGTTAATAACTTGTGATCTTGATGATCTTGGACAAATATGAACTTATGGATATGTATAACATATGATATATATAATTATAAAAGATTTATGGTAAATTGGGAGGTTGAAAAGTATATAAAACATATTATATAAATAAATTATATAAAAGATCATTTAGGGTCAGTAGTGTTTCGAATTCCAAACTGGAAATTTTATATTTTTATAAGATAATACCATTCACGACGATTCCGAAAAGGTAAGAAACTTGTTAAACGGATTAATAACGAAAAAGTTACGTTAAAAACGAGTTATAAGTTAATTAAACGAAGTTTATAAAATGACTTATATCAAACAGCTAGTTTGATATTTTTAACAAATAATACATATTTTTAGGATTCCAAAATGATAAGAATCGTAATTTTTCAATTAATAACGAACGAGTTATGAATTTCGCAAGTTTACGACAATTAATACTTTTATAAAACTATTTTTATAAAAGTTACTATTCATGACAGAAAGTTATAATTTTGTAAAACGGTAATTATAAACGTTTTAACTTATTAAACACAATTTTTCCAAAACCATTAGTTGGTGATTGAGCTATATAGAATATTATGTGGTTATCAAAGTACTATATTACTAGGGAGTTTCATAATGAGGCCTCTTCGGATGGCGTTTCGACGAGTTGTTGGATTTACGATTTAAAGTGTCCTAACTCCTCGAACGTCATGTCATGACCTCTTTAATTATGATAGCCCGAACGATAGTACGAGGTAACAACTATAAGATTAGATTTAAGTACTTGGTACTTATCCGACCTATGATAATTTAGGTTGCATTCGATCTTTTACGTGACGCTTTATCTGCGGTATTTGGATTATCTGAACTCAAGGTGAGTTCATAGCCCCACACTTTTTACAAGTTTTACTGATTTACTATTATTTGGGGTGGAAACATGCTTTGTTTTACAAATTGGACGCAAGTATTGATTACATGATTGCCTAAGTACCGATAACCCAATTAAGCCCATTATCATGAACTGTCAATTGCATAGATGTAGTTGGGAATTACATTATGTGAGCGCGAATGTTATTTAATAGATCTATTCGGGAAACGACCTCCCCGTTCGGGTGACTAGCTATCACCAAGAACGAACGTTATAGCATGTCGAATTTGGGATGTTTTCGGGTTAAAACATCATTGCGGGCAGAAATTGCAATATATAGTTTAATTGCAAGAAAGATCGTCGAGCTTCAGTGTCATGAGCTTAGTGTAAATGTAATCTAGTTTTTGTGAGATCTGCATGTGTTGCATTATCACTAAAAAGTCTTGCGGTCCTACACATTATGATTTTATCAAACCTATGAATTCACCAACATTATTGTTGACGTTTTTAAGCAATGTTTTCAGGAGATCAATAGGCATGGGATGCCAAAGATGCATTGGGTTATGTTTTGGATTGCACGCTTAAAGATTTAGGTGCATCATATTTGGGGAAATGTATTGTCAACTTTTGTAATATCCGACAATGAACAAGTAAAGCTATATGCTTTTGTATTAAATCTTTCAATTAAATCCAATGTATCAATTTAAACGACTTTTTGTGTCGTTCTTATATATCTTGTGCTGTTGATCTTGAAGTAACACGCCCCGGACCCTTATTCCGCTGCGACCCAATTTGGGGGTGTTACACTTTCCATGTGTCTAATCTAAAGAAATGTTACACCGATGAACCATTAGTCATGCCGTTAGAGGGAATTCACGTTGACGATAAGCTACAGTTTGTAGAAGAGCCCGTTGAAATCATGGAACGGGAGATCAAACGATTGAAGCGAAGCCGGATACCATTGGTTAAGGTTGGCTGGAACTCGAGGAGAGGTCCTGAGTTCACTTAGGAACGTGAAGATTCGTTCAAACAGAAATATCCACAACTTTTCTTAAACCGGGCTTCGTCATCCACTACAAGGTCTTAAGCTTTGAGGGCAAAACTCTTTTAACGGGTGGAGACTGTAACATTTCTCAATTTCAGGTCATTATACGACTCCTATTATTCGTCACTGTTGATTTTGGTCTAATACGCGTTTACTTTTAAATTAACTTTAAGATAAATCACGTAGACTAGAAATAATCATTTAGTGTAAACGGTCATCAAATAAATCATGGTTTACATTGAGCAATTGTCAAGTAATTATTAGGAAGATAATTATTAAATTTGCACATTTTCTATTTTTTTTTATTGGTCACGTAAATGGCTTACGTTTCATAATAAAATGCATTTAGACACACTACGGAAATACCTAGACTTACTTAAACTCAAACCAATACCCATTTTAAATGCCTAAACACAAAATTTAATCAAATCTTGTGTTAATAACACATGAATGCCGAGTGTCGGCAAGTAAACCCACATAAAAATCATCCTAGGTGATTTACTAGCTACCAAAGATCCCTTAATGAACCTTAAGAGTACAAGTACCTCACCTAGCTAATCAATGCAAGTCCTAATGGTCTCCTAATGACTAATTATCTAATGGTTAATAACCAATTTTTTCCTTTGACCCCTCTTAGCCATGGTTATCCATACAAGAGCACATAAATCCTTAAGATTTGTAGAATCAAGTAAATCTTGTACATCAACTAACTAATTAAAACATGTACTTAGGTGGTTTAGCCTAAAACCATGGGTTATCAACTAGAACCCCCCCTAAAACTACTATATTGGCTCGTGTTCTAGTCAAGAGGGAACCAAGAGAGTTAACTAGCCTCATTTCCTATAAATAAGACTCACTAGTTCACAAAAGACATTTCCAAACTCTTAATACTCTCTCCAAGATAAACTTCTCTCAATTACACCTTGTTTCATTCGGCATTGATCCAAGCCGAACCTTATTCGAACCACATTCGTTCTAAGAACACAAAGAAGCCTTAAAGATCGAGCATAAGGTTTTAAAAAGGGAAACACGAGCTAAGGGATTCGGGTTATAAGCTTTAAGCTTGGATTATATACGCGTTGGGGTGTAAACGTTTGGGTTTACTTCACTATTCACGTTCGCGACCTTAGGACCCTTTGTAAGTCATAACTAAGCCTCATATGTCATGTTCATTTCGTTATAAGTCTTGTCTAAGTACATAAGTCATGAAATTTCCATTTGGGACATATGCGTGTGCATGAACATGCATGGTTTGACCCATGCATGGTTCACGCACCTAAGATTAACGAATAAAGTCTTGTGTGGTGTGTACGTGATCTAAAACATGGTTAATATACAGGGATAGGGCTTAACATGCGTCTAAATTACTAGAACGAGTTCATTTATGATCATTGGTTTCGTTTGTGAGGAATGCAAGAAAACAACATGTTAACTTCTCACGTAAAACCAATAACTTGGCTTAGTAACGCATGTAATGACTTGTTGAACGAGTGCATGCAATAAATAACGATGTGATAAACGTTAACTAGTGCTAGATTAATATGTCGAAACCCTAAAAAAATCAAACTAGTGGCTCAAGGACACTATTCGGGACACTTTGGCTTGGCAGCCTACTGTGGGAGCCTAACAGGCCTAACAAGCCTCGTATAATAAGCTTACGGCTTATGAATAAGCTATACGAGCTTAGTGGTTGACTAGGAGGGCTTATTTGAGTCACTTAGGCATTGCCTTGCCTTTTTGGAAACAAACCAAACCCTTAATTGACTCACGAGCCCATTAACAAACCCATCATGAGCCATAAGCTCCAAATAAGCTCTAAACAACTTAATGGTAACCTCATATAAGCATAGTTGACTTAATGGACCTAAATGTAGTTAAAGGACCTTAATGGACCAATTCTAAACTTTAAAAATCCATTCAGACCCTTAATGGGCCCAACAGCCCATCAACGAGGGTTTATTAGCTTATTTTGATAAGCTGAACCAGGAAACAGATTTAATGAGCCTAACGAGCCTAGAAAATAAGCTAGGAATGTTTATTGGACCTTTTTATTTAATTCGGGTTGAGTTATTGGGCTTACAAGCCCAATAAGCTTGAAAAAGCCAAAATAAGCTCTCCTAAGCTTATTTTCAACTTAACCAACTTAAACAAGCTTAATGAAGAAAATTGTGCTTTTTAAAACTAAATCGGACCTTTAAAACGCTTATTGGACCTTAACGGGCCCAATAAGGCCCATTAAGCCAAAATAAGCTCGTTGAGCTTATTTATAAGCTAGGGCAGCTTATATGACTTATTTGGACTTAATTAAACATAATGCCATTTGTTGGGATTTAATTGGAGTAAAAATGCAATTTTTACAAAGTTGGAGGACTAAAAGTGCCAATTTATAAACTTAAGGGTCAAAATAGTCATTTACTAAATTTAACAAGTCCAGGGACTGTTTCTGTCAATTCTGAAAACTAGGGGGCTGTTTCAAACCTATAAGGACCTAAAGTGTAACTTTGAAAAGTTAAAGGACTAAAAGTGTAATTATTGAAACTTGAGGGTTTAAAATGTAAATTTGGTATAATTCCTACCTTAGGGGTTATTTTGTACATTATAAGAAACCTAAGGGTATTTTGTGAACGAAGGTGAAATATTTAAACACTTAACGAATCGGGCAAATTATAATATATTTGGATATTATTCGGTTTTGAATAACGGCTTAATAAATAAGAACATTTATTAACAAAATATATACGTTTCCCAAGAGCCATCATGAATTTCAAATACAATAATCATGTGCACCATCACACAAGTGATAACAATATATATAAACTTATAATTGAATTTAGTTTATACACTGAGTCGTTAGCCTAAATATGTAGACTAAGACTTGACTGTATTTACTTAGGTATTTGACGGTGTGATTCATTGCTATACTTGGATGTATAATATCATTCAGAGGACTACTTGTTGAGGTGAGTTCATGGCCCCACGTTTTTACATTTATTTAAATGGTTTACATCTTTGGGGTGAGAACATGCTTTGTTTTACAAACTGGACGCAAGTGTACATTTTATACTATGATTACGTGTTTGCCTAAGTAGCGATAACCCACTGAGCCCACTATCATGAACTGTCAATTACTGGATTGTAAGCGCGAGTGTTATAAATAGATCTATTTGGGATTGACATCCCCGTTTGGGTGAGTAGCGCTCACT
The DNA here is from genome assembly GCA_026074375.1 of Tanacetum coccineum. NCBI lineage: Eukaryota > Viridiplantae > Streptophyta > Magnoliopsida > Asterales > Asteraceae > Tanacetum > Tanacetum coccineum. The sequence goes on along the minus strand of BQNB010032195.1, from coordinate 48,131 downwards.
GTGCCGGTTTGCCGGACAACAAACGTATACCATGTCGGATTTGGGATGTTTCGGGTTAGAACATCATTCACGGGCAATGTTGGCAATTTATTGCATTCATACATGTCGAGCTTCAGTGTCATGAGCTTAGGTAGACGTAATTACTTTTTATGATGTTTGCATTTGTTGCTTAATCATACACTTGGAAATCTTGCGGTCCTACTGTTGATTTACATAAACCTATGAATTCACCAACTTTATGTTGATATTTTAAGCATGTTTTCTCAGGTCAATAAGGCACGGGGTGCTCAGATACATTGGGGGTCACTCTTTGGAAAGAGTCAGTACTAAAGATTTGGGCGTATTACATTTTGGGAACATTTGTTATAAACCGAAATCTTTACTTATATTGTCGAACAATTTGAAGCCATGAGCTTATGTAATGAACAAGTATTTTGTTAATCCAATGTATCTTTTTAAAAACGACACGTTAGTGGTCGTTCTCATATCTTGTGCTATTGATCTATGAAGTAACGCCCTCGGATATTCAACATTCCGCTGCTACCCAGATTTGGGGGTGTTACAGGTCGGGTCGGGTCGGGTCGGGTCGTGTCAGGATAGGGTTCAAGGGTTTTGAGGATTTTGTGACGGAGGTGATTATGGCATGCTCATTAAGTAAGGGTTTTTAGGTACGTAAAAAGAACACAAAAATTCCTGAATTTTGAGTTATATTGTAAGTATCTAGTGTAAAGTGTTAATAACATGGTTAAGGTTGGTCATGGGTCGGGTGACCCATGATGGATTAAACAAAACCCTTAGACATCTATCAAATTTTGTTTAGATGGACTATAGCTTTTAACTTGGTCCGCAAAAGAAGGGATGCTGTAACCGTGTATTTATTTGAATAGTTGAGTGTAATGATTTATAACCGTGTTTGAGTATCGAGTGAGTTTCATAGCCCCTCTTTTCTTATGATTATTAGGGGGGAATGATGCAAATATTTGAAACGTTTTGATTACTGGAAAAAGTGTTGTCAAATATGCAAGGACTATCGTGACCTATTGTATGTAGTGTGCTACACGTTTTGTGATGTTATATAGATATTTGTAAACTAAGTCAGGGGGATCACCTGCGGGTATCCTGTGCCTGTATTATAGATGGTATTGTGGCCTAGCGATCAGGAGGTTTACTTTTTTTTTTATTTGGGAGTATCCAGTGGCCCTGGGCTAAGGGTAACCACAGGGACCTTGGTACGAATATGAGACGTCACGTGGTCGGTTTGTTGGGTATTTTGTGTGATTGATTGGAATTGCATGTTAGCCTGTAAGAAAGTTTCATTTATTGTCCTAAACATTTTTTTCCTTTATTATCAAAGTATTTGGCCAATTAGGAATTTGATTTCCGTGTCTTAAACCTATGACTCTCACCAACTTTATGTTGACATTTTAAGCATCATTTCCAGGTATTCATGTTGAGGATGTTGATGTTAGGAAGAGTGGCTAGTAAGACCGTAGGCTTGCATGCGGAGTCATTATCCTAGAGATTTTATTTATGTCTTTTGAATTGTTGCTATTTGATTGATCATTGGATGTTTAGACTTTGGATTATGTTTCCTTGTGGTATGACTTTGTTATCTTAATGCAAGACTCCTTTATCTTGTGTTAGATATTGTCATGACACATTGTGTCTCATTTGTTTATCTATTTCATTTAGTTCTCTCTATTGTTGACACCATTGTGTTGTGATGATATCCATGATGTTACGCCTCATGTTTCCGCCTAGGCGGGGTGTAACATCTAGCACTGGACTTGAAGTCGACAAAGCAAAGATCGACGTAATCTCAAAACTTCTGCCCCCTACTAACATCAAAGGTGTTAGGAGCTTTCTTGGACATGCAGGTTTTTACTGACGTTTCATTAAGGATTTCTTAAAAATTGCTCGACCTATAACTAAGCTGCTTGAAAAAGATACTACATTTGAATTCAATGATGAATGTATAAAAGCATTCGAATTATTGAAAGAGAAACTCACATGTGCTCTTGTAATTGTGAGCCCAAATTGGAATCTTTTGTTTGAACTTATGTGTGATGCAAGTGATTTCGCAGTAGTAGCCGTTTTAGGTCAAAAAGATGGTAAAATTTTTCACCCAATCTACTTTGCAAGCAAAACCCTTAATCTCGCTCAACAAAAATACACCATAACCGAAAAATAGCTTATGGCTGTAGTTTTTGCATTCAAAAAATTCAGATCCTATCTTATTCTATCAAAAACTATTGTTCACACCGATCATTTAGCTTTAAGGCACTTATTCAAGAAACAAGATGCTAAACCACGCCTTATTCGATGGATTCTACTTCTGCAAGAATTTGACATAGAAATCAACGATATAAAAGGAACAGAAATATTGCTGCTGACCACTTATCTCGAATTGAAAACGATGATTCAAGTGATGACAGTGAATTAGATGACAACTTTCCTAGAGAAACTCTTATGGAAATCAACACCAAAGATGAACCTTGGTTCGCAGACTTTGCAAACTACTTGGTCTATAATATTATACCAAAAGGGATGACATAACAGCAAAAGAATAAATTCTTCTCTGACCTAAAACACTATTTTTGGGAGGAACCATACCTTTTCAAAGTATGTTCTGACGGTATTATCAGACGCTGTGTATCTGGACCAGAAAGTCGAACCATTTTAGATCAATGTTACCATGGACCAACCAGTGGACATTATGGACCCAACGTAACTGCTAAAAGGTCCTGGATTCAGGTTTCTATTGACTGACAATCATCAAAGAAGCTCATACTCTAGTTCGCCTTTGCGAAGCATGTCAAAAGACATGAAATATATCAAAACGTGATGAGATGCCCTTAAACAACATTCAAGTGTGTAAAATTTTTGATATATGGGGTATCGACTTTATGGGACCATTCCCGAAATCATACAAGTTTGAATACATTCTTGTCGTTGTTGATTACCTATCCAAATGGGCTGAAGCTCAAGCATTACCAACTAATGATGCCCGAGTAGTTTTAACTTTTCTAAAGAAACTATTCTGCCGTTTTGGAATACCCAAAGCCCTAATCAGCGACAGAGGAAATCACTTTTGCAACAAAACAATGGAAAGAACCATGAAAAGATATGGAGTTAACCACCGTTTCTCTACATCATATCATCTACAAACCAGTGGTCAAGTTGAAAACACAAACAGAGCTCTTAAAAGAATTCTTGAAAAAACTCTTAAAGACAATCCTACTATTTGGTCAAGAAAACTTGATGACGCTCTGTAGGCTCGCACTGCTTACAAAACACCTACCGGTACCACACCCTACAAGCTTATATATGGAAAAAACTGCCACTTACCATTTAAAATTAAACACCGTGCATACTGGGCTCTGAAGAATTGTAACCCAGATCTCATCGCTGCTGGTGAGAAAAGAATGTTTCGGTTACACGAGTTAGACGAACTTAGACATCAAGCTTATGAAAACTCTCGTCTTTACAAGGCAAGAACCAAAGTCTGGCACAACAAAAAATTAAGAATGAGAAAAGAATTCAAACAAGGAAATAAAGTTCTGCTATTTCACTCAAAGTACAAATTTAAACAACCAAAACTCAGATCTTGATGGTTAGGACCTTATATAGTGAAACATCAATATCCATCCAGATATGTTGAACTTTATGGAAAAGATGGAAAGACGTTCATAGTCAACGGCCATCGACTAAAACTATATCATGAAGAAGATAATCACCTAAGGGAAGCAGTAACTCCCTTTTCCCCAAAAGAATGACTCTCGAAGTACGAGTCTAGCTAAAGACTCTATTAAAAATTAAGCGCTTCTCGGGAGGCAAGCCGTGCTTCACTTAAGTGTGGAGGAGTCCATTCCTCACCAGTCTTCTACAGATAATCTTTTATTACTTCTAAAAAACAAAAATATTTTCTTTTTGTTGCTTTTGGTTGTTTAGTTTTATTCAGGTGCTTTAGAAAATAAAATGGAAAATTATGAAGTATGACTCAAGAATAATCATCAGCTACACATTCTCTTATCGCCGGGAAGTACCTTTTTCCCTTAATTTTCCCTATTTTATCTCTATTATCAGTTATCACATTGAGGGCAATGTTCAACTTAAGTGTGGAGGGGAGCCAAATAGGAAAATTAATCATATCTCTCCTTGTTTGCCCTGTCAAAAATTTCTTTCAGCTGATATTTTATGAAAAATCTTAATAAATATATGCTTTCAAAAATTAAAAATGCTCTTAGTAAGGCAAATCTAAGCAGATTGACATTATAGCTAGCACAACCTACTCCACTAAATTGTGGGCATTCTAAACCTACAGAATATTCGAGTATCCACCTTTGGTACCCAAGATAGTTGATGCCTTTAGCTTGTTCGAGTTAAGGTTTGATTGCAGTCATATGTGTCTATTCCGTCATTATGGATGTGTACATATGGTCTTTGTCGCCTTTTCTAGAACATTGGTACTGGTTGATCATTATATTTAAGTGAGCCGGTAATTTAGAAGCTCTAGAACTTGTGCTTAATCATTATTTACTAGACCGAAGCCTATTCACATGAAATGAATTCCGCAAGTCCCTGTTCTTTCATACACTCCCTTTAGTGCTAAAGTTGCTGAAATACCTAAGATAAATGAAGAAGTTCTATGCCAAGTCTATTATTAAAAAATATATATATTTATATGCATATGTGCTATGGTAGTTCAAGAAATTAAAGGCTTATGTTTTGGCACGTGAAATTTGTATCCACTCCAAGTATCAAGTTCCGCCCTTCGGTCAGGTTTATGTGTTAAGTACTAGCCTATGGTAGCTGTCTAGATTATGTCTGGGCAAAATTAAGTGTTCTTCACAAATATATAAACCCTATCTGAGTGGCATGAGTGAAGTGAAAATCAAACACTATCCCTATGTGAGGTGCTATGTTATATGTCTATGCCTGAAAAGGAAATTAAATATGCAAATTTTTATAAATCCAAAATTTCTCCATGTCATGACAAATGATTTATTTTTCGCTTCGATTGCTTGAGGGCAAGCAATAAGCTAAGTGTGGAGGGATTTGATAACGCCCAAATTATACATGTTTTCTATGGCGTTATTTATATAAATTCTATCATTTCTCGTGAACTTTTGATACTTAATAAGCTGAAATTACTTGCAGGTTCACTTGAAGACATCCCGAGGCTAAATACAACAAAATCAAACATTCTCACGATAAAGAACGTATCATTCAAGAAAATATCAACAATTAAGCTCAATGTGCCAAATGTGCGCCGCACTTAACAATTGTGTGCCACACTTACCTTCAAGTCAAAGACAGTCAACACTGCATTAACTCCATAAGTATGCCGCACAATTTCCTTTGTATGCCGCACTTCTATCTGATATAAAGCATTTATGAAGACTTTAATGCTACTGCATTTACACCTTAAGTTCGCTGCACAATATGTTGTATGTGCCGCACTTTCTTAATAAACATTTAATGCCAATACATTTAATCACCAAGTGCGTCGCACAATATTTTGTGTGCGCCGCACTTTTCACCCACATCCAGCCTATAAATAGAGGATGAATTTTCACTCTCAAATCATTCCTCTCATTAACAAAACACATACACGCATTCCAATCCTCTTATCCTTCATCTATATAAACACCAAAACACCACTCCCTTTGAAGAATAAAGATCTAACGATCAAGAACGAAGACGGTTATCAACTTAGTTATTGAAATAATGGAAGTTAATGTTAAATCTACTTTTGTTATGAACATTTTAGCCATGAGAGGCTAAATCTCTCATGACTACTCGGTAATGTTATGATAATGAATAGGCATTTGGCATGATCATGATCCCTTTAATCTCAAGCTTATGTTGAAATCCTATTATGTCTTATCTTGTCCATCTTTGCTTATCAACGTAGATTATATAGTGATATTGGTATAGGTTGAAAGACCCGGTATGATCTATGTGGTTTTAAAGATTTGTCTATGATCTTTATCGTTTGTGCCGAGAAATCCACTTTCGTAAATTGATAAAAAAAATAAGGTTTGATATACTAGTAACTAGATTAATTGAGTGACACATTTGGTCTAGTTAACTAAATATAAGTCTTGAGTTAATTAAGTTAGTTTGAGAAACCATATGAGGAAACCGTCTTCTAAAGAGTAGAAACCCTTCTTTATAAACTGAGGTTTCATCTTCGTATGGTCTAATCAATTCCAACGCTATATTAAGTTATTTTGTCAACTATCCCGTAGGTGTCATATGATATTATATTGGTTAAAACTAAAATAGATATTTCAAGTAAGAAGTTTATTTTCATTTTTGGGTTATTATTAAACAATACTTAAATCCATGTGGAACGGACCTTAGGTACTTACCTAAAAAAGATTATACTACATATGTGGGTTATACTTTTACCTGTGTGCTTTTCCCTTATGTTAATAATCAGGTATTTCACGTCATTATAAATTTATAAGCTTGCTGAAGCACATCTGTCTTCCCCCTACATTTAAGGTCAGACAGTGGGGCTTGGCATAGTAGTGTATACTACACCATTTTGATAGGAGGCTGTAGCCACGTGGGTGAAGGCGCGGTGTGTGATTGGTCAAGGATTTTTAAAATCACACTTACCTTCATTCCTAAGACTACCGGATTCATATGGGTTGATTGGGTGGAGATCGGTTCCTCTTTTTGTCTCGTAGATTTGTACATCAATGGTGTGAAAATTGGGGTGTATGGTAAAATGTTGAGGCTCTTAGGTTCATTAACACTAGGAATCCTCCTTTTAGAAAACTAAGGAAGAGGTCATGAGTATTATGTATTAATGCCTAGAATCTCTAGTTTATGTAGTTCTAAGGTTCTACTCCTCCATTGGGATTCCATATAGTCTCTTCTAAGGTGCTTTTTGGGTAAGTCACACGGAGCGGTACTGTATAACCGTCAAATGATAGGAGGAACTTGTTGGCAGGGTGTATTGTGTCTCGGATTATCCACCTTTAACCTCCATTCGTATCTAGTATCACCTAATGGGTCGATCATCTTAACCATGCCATTCAGCTTAGGCAATGCTTAACCATAACTATCTAAAATTCTTAATGTAACACCCCCATTTGTTATCATATAGCAGCGGAAGATAATCTGGGTGTTTACTTCATAGGACTACAGACATCAGCATAATCTAGAAAACATTAAAGAGTCGTTTTTTAAAATAAGTTATCATTCTTTTTAATTTCTTCAGAGTTTTTCATACCAAGAGGGATTCCAATAATTCTATACATATAAAGTGTGAATGATACGTGTTTTTCCATCTCAATGTCCTTCGCCACTCGTGCTATCGCTGTTAAGCTGAGATAAAACATGCCTAAAAAAGTCAACAGCATGGTTGAGTGAGAAATTCATAGGTTTGAGTGGTGAGAACATATTTTGAATGTCTGAAGTGCGGATTTTTTAGCTACGTTGCTTATACACCCGTTATTGAAAACCATACTTTATTGTATTGCCCATTAGATCGTGAATCCGAAGCCTTAGGGTTTATGGTGATACGTAATAGCCCTGCGGGTACCTTTGCATCACATATACCTGCCGCCAGTGATTTCTGAATGTGATGTGCAATTGGTTGACACATAATCTGGGTACACCACGGGTTGTTCGGGTTCACAGACAATAGATATTCATTACACACCATTACCGCGTCTTACTTCGTGAGTGAGTAAGTTAAGATGGTTCTATAGATTATGGGGGACTTATAAGGCAAAGCAGTTACTTTAGGCAATAGTAAATTGATATAGCATACAGAAATAATTGCATTCATGTTTATTGCATGTATCTCACCTCGGGTGTTTTATAAATAGTTGAAATGCAGAGGCTATTGGAATAAATCATCCCTAACGGAGTTTAGGGAAAATTGATAGCAAAGGTATTTTGGGAATAAAAAGTAACAGGCTTCGTCCACGGGCATCCTCTTGGCTGGTAATATATGTCAAGATCTTTATGTTTTGTTGAATATGTAAGAATTTTTACTATGATGTCGAGTTCTTGATATAAATTAATTATCATAACACCAGTTCGGGTACATATCAATAATTAGAGACGTTATTTCAGTAACAGTTTGAGGACGCTAGGGATGTTGGTTTTGATATTAAAATTATCATAACACCGTTCGGGCCATCATAATTCAGAAGTCATTCAGTAAACGTTTGAGGAGCTAGGGCACTTTAAATCGTAAACCCAACAACTCAGTCAGAACGTAATACCAAGATGAAACTCCTTAATATGAAGCTCCCTAGTATTGTGGTATGATATGAATCCGGGACATGATTTTTGAAAGCACATCGATGATGAATGATATAATAGTTATAACATAAGCAGTTTTAAGCATTTTATTCAATATCTGGAAATGTTAAGCACGTCAAGCGTTAATTAAAGTTATGTCTTGTAATGTTTTGAATGTGTTTTTATACTTTTTCAAAATGTTACATTTTAGACCCTTGAGTTTGAAAAGTGGCAGAATATACCCTTGGAGTTTGCACTTTTACGACTTTGGTCCCTCAAGTTTAAAAGATATACCAAGTAAACCTTGTACTTTAAAAAGTGACATAATAGACCCTTGTAGTTATAACTTTGATAAAATGACACTTTTAGTCCTTTTAGTTATAAGTTTCTGAAAGTTACGATATATACCCCTTGCATGGATAATTTTTACAAAACATGTCCAAATTGCCATGCAAGCTTATTTTAACATTTCAATAGACATTTATAAGTTATAATAAACTAAAATATGAAGATTTAACACAACGCAAGTTTAAATTAACGATTCGTTAAGCTAGGAAGCAAAACGGGTCATATTAGGGTTTTAAAATGAAAACGCGCGGGTTTTAAGCTCAAATTCTTTCATGACTTATCAAAGCACTTATTTTAATGTTAGTTAAGCTTATTGGGATAGATTATAACAATAGTTTACAAGCTTAGCTTATAGATTAAGCAAAAACATGAAATTAGGGTTTCGGGTGTACGGTTTTGGATCAAAAAGGTATAACACATAGGTTTTTGAGTTCAAAGCTTTATATTATGATTTTAGCATGATCATGTGAACATTATAAAGGTATGAATACATAATATAAACTTATAGAACCTGGTCTTGAGCTTATAGCTTAGAAACGGGTCAGAATTGAGACTTTTAGCTTCATACGCCTAGAATAACGACTCCGGGGCTTCGTTTCTTGGTTTCTTTTGCTTCCTTTCTGTACTTGAGACTTCTTAAGACCTCTTAAGATATATTAGAGCAAATTATTGCTTCTATGTAAGGGTTATAGAGGAGGAAGTGGGGGATGAAGAAAAATGATGTGTTATGGTCCCTATTTATAGTCGAACTACCCTTAAGGCTCAAGGTAAGCTTGTAATCTAAGATGGGACATGTGTATAAGCTATGTAGGGATGTGTAGAAGCTAGTGTATGAGTTGTATAAGCTAGGAACTAGTTGTGGTGAGGTGTTTTGGTCTTGGTATGCCGCGGCTACAAAGGAAGGAACAAGAGAGCATGTGATCAATTTTTAACTATATAAGATGAAGATATTTGAAGAGAGGTGGTTGTAAGAAGCTAGGGAGGTAAGTTTCTTGTCATTGAGGTGCTTGGTTGCAAGAAAAACTTTCAAAATGGGTCACTTTGTAAAGGTTTTTGATTTCGGGTACATTAGGGCTCAATTAGAGTTTTCAAGCTTGAATTTCATATATATTTGATTAAGAATGATAGGTTACTGATCCTAAGACTTATATTAAGGATTTTAATCAAAATTTTATAGGTGGTTTGGGTTAAAATGGGTAGAAAATGAGTAAACGGGTCAAAAGTTCCAATTAGGGCATAATTAGGGTTTTCTAGGTTTATCTCTTATATAATTGAAGTAAAATGATGAAATGATGATGGAATATGATTGAGAATATTGTAAATTAAGTTATTGCAACTTATTTGAGTGTTGGTTTGGGTTTACTATAGATAAAAATCAATAAACGGGTCATGGTTTAGAAACTAGCTCGGTTTTAGGGTTTAGGGTTATGAATTAGGGTTTTGAGTGCAATAAGATGTATGAAAGCTTATGAATAGAATAATTAGAGTTTATACATTGTATATTGAGTGTATTAGCTTGTACAAAGGTGGTGGTGAAGAATTTAGAATGGAGGTAAAATGGCTATTTTAGAGATCATGCTTAATGACTTGTACATTGAGCTTTTAGAGACTTGTACTTTGACTTGAAGAGATTTTATATTTCAAATGAGATGTTATATTACTTGTACATATGCTTTAGTAGCTTGTGCATTCACTTTAGATGTTATTCTTTCATGAATTTAGGGTTTAGAGGCATACGGTAACTGTTTAAAGCCCGTTTTGATATAATGTTGCAAATGGTACCTTATATGAGTAATGTACTTTGTAAAAATGATATTATAATATTAACTTGACATATTATGATGTTTTATTGACATATATGAAGATAGGATTGCCATAGATAGGTTTCCTGAGCCCGTTAACTTTAGTTATGCAAGAAATGTTGCACATTGAGATATTAGCAAAGTAAGTAATGTAATAAAGAGAAAAATTTCCCTGAAGAGGTAAGTTCATATATAATTTATAGATTGTACATCATCTAACTTAATAGATGGATATTTATATTTATGAAAATTACGGGTTGTTATATTAATGACTCTTGGAGATGGAGGTTTGGTTTTATAAAGACCTGTAGGTTCCATGATCATTCATACAAACCTTAACAATGATGTGTAAAATCAAGATGCAGGAAAATAAAGACTTTATTGATGATTAAAAGAAAACCTTTTTGGTGGCTAGAAACCCTAACAATATTATAATGACTAGCTATTTTGTCTAACCTAATTTTGACTAAACTAGGTGTATTTATACTAAAAAGGCCCCTCTTCAAACCTGAGATTTACTTGCTTTCTAAAAAATATAAAAATACAAAAATAATCTCTCTTAACCTTTAGACCTTAGTAAACATACAATTCGTGTCTACCCAAACAATTCCCCTAGAGAACGATAATAACTCTTGAGTGTAACACTGGTAACATCAAATATTTAATGCTTTTATATATCAAATTCCCACGTTTATTGCCTTGCTTTATATCACTTTTAAATGATTTCGGTACTTAATTTGTTTATATTTCGAATTCAGGTAATTAAAGGCATTGGAACTGAAAGATGTAAGAAATGGCCAGAAGTAGTACCAATACTAATTTATTTAGCAGATGTACTAAATTTATTGGATGGCTACTATATTTCTCCAGGAAGCATCTTATGAGCCAAATAAAGAATAGTACCACTACTATATTATTTAGTAGGGGTACTATATTTTTAAAGAAAAAGGGATCGATAAATATCAAGTTTAGAAGAAATTACAACGTAATTGGCCCGCATGAGTACGCCGTAATCAATCATCTATTTAGAAGATGTTATCTGACAAACATTACAGCATACAGGCCCGCAGGAGTTACGCCGTAATTGATTTTTGCTGGAGTGATATTTATATTGACTAAGGGTTATGGCGTAACTGGTTCAAGTAATTACGCCGTAACCGAATTTTATACTAAATATTGGAAAGTCGCGTCAGAAGAGTACAGCGTAACTCGATCGAATGCGTTACGCCATAACGTTGACTTATCACAGGGACTAATTATGTGCAAAAGCTTTGCAGTTTCAATAAGAGTCATATTAGAGGGGCTGGACTTGGACAAGTCTAAAACTTGTCAATATGTATTTAAAGTGATGCATGATATCAAAGAGGAATTCATTTCATTCCTTGTGGTTTTACTACAGTAAGAAAAGAGAAAAAAGATGTGCGCAGCAAGGGAGTAGGCAAACCCTCCTGGTGTTTGCCATGGCATCGACTAGGGATCGAGAGCACTCAATTAGCAGATTTGTATCCGTACTCAAATTATAAATGGTCAATTTAATTTATTTATTATTTTGATTTATTTAGATCTTGCAATTCAATCTGTTAATGTCATGATTTATTACCCATGTTTTATTGTTTGTTATTCGGCATTTAATTTATTAGTTCTCTTCTTAATTATTATATTATGATCTTATCGTCTTATTGCTCTATTTAAATTCATGTAGTAAATGTTTTAGAGCATGGGCGAACATGTCTAAGTTTTGGTATGAGGTTGTGTGTGCATTAGGTATTAAGTGATCTTCGTAACCCTAGTGTGCACGATTGATTACAGGATGACCAACACTTGTAGTTGTTCGACCTTTACCCATGAGACGAGCCCTTAGAATTAAATTTCTGGTCAGGAGTGCGAGTTAATAGGAGACCACCTGTTAGAGTAAAGTGTATCTCATAAGTTAAAAGGAAACCTTAATGACTGTAAACTGAGAATAGGTTAATTCTCCTTGTGAGTCCATTTCACTCAGTATTCATAGGTTAGGTATTCAAAATACAAAATTAGACCTAATGATTGTAGATCCCTTCTAAGGTTGCGATTATACATTGCACATGAGATCATAATTAAATGCGTTCATCCTTCTTAGTTGTCTGCCACTATACCAATTCCTTTTTCAACAATATGGGTTACCACCTAATAATCCTAAAATATCTCAAAAACTCAAAGATGTTTTTCTTACTGCTTATTAGGTATAAAATAATTTGATAAACGATAGAGACACAAACTGTTTCTTTGGTCGAAACCCGTACATACCAATTAGTTCTACACTATAACACGATAGGGTAACTACTCTTTATGCGTAGGAAAGTCGAGGTAGTTAGAGTTTTATAAATATAAAACATGACGTAGTTTCTTTTAAGGTAAATCACGCATCAAGTTTTTGGCGCCGTTGCCAGGGAACGGTTGTTGTAGTTTTTGATTGTTTGATTGAAATATGTATGTTTGTGTGTGTTTGTGTATGCTTGAATTTCTATTCTTATCCCATTATGTATGCTTGGGTGCTTGTTTGTTTTTGAAATAAAAAAAAATGCATCTTAGACTTGGGAATGTTAACCAGGTCTGGGATAGCAAAAAATAGTTGGGCATTGCTTAAACTTATAAAATGTTATTCATGAGGTATATCCTGAGTTAAGTATTTGCCATGAATGTGTGTTCCTCTTTTTTTGCTTAGTTTTATTACACATTTAATGCACGGGTTTGTTAGTGTGCAAGCTGAGCAATTGTAGACAGGTTGAGGATATGACTAGAAGATTGGACATGTGTGTAGATGTCCAAATACCCTGTGATGGAGGCTTGAGTCTAACTTAAAGACTCGTGTAAAAAGAAAGTCTTCTCGGAGACAACCTGACCTATCCTCTTAGTTAATTCCTTTATTTTTCTGTATTTAGTTGGTTTTGTATGTTTCTTACTTAGTTCTGCAGGTTCTAGCTGCATAGGAATGGATTTCGAGGTACATTCGACTCGTTTTATGTGGTAAAGTAGTTGCTAATATGCAACAAGTTACGACGTAACTCTTATAGTTACAACATAACGAATGTTGTTACTGCGTAATTCATGCAATGATTACGTCGTAACTGGTTATAATAATTTTTCAAAATTTTTACCACATAATTACGGCGTAACTAAGTCTGATGGTTATGCCGTAATCCTTTATTGAAAATCATTAAAATGTTTGAAACTTTTACAAAACTGTGTATATTAGTAAATGAACTTTGTGGGTATGTTCTCTAGAAACCCTCACAAGACTTCACTCATCCACTTAGGCCACCAAGTGGTTAAAAGGCTTGTTGCATACGCTAAATACAGTCGTGATTTCTACGAAAGTGAGTTAGGTTTATTCCGTGTCATTTTGTATATTTTGTGCTATGGTGCTTTTTATCTTGGTTTATGCTTTTGGTATTAGTCTTTCTTGCAGCTATACAGGTAATACACATGGAGTGGTGTTAGGATGCTAATCAAGCTGCAAGGAAGCATTCCAAACCAGAGTAGTTGAATGCTATTTAGGCGGATGATGGAGATATTTGTAATGGTGGATGTTGCTCGAGGAAGCAGATTTAGAGCATGGATTTGACATGTGTCCTCTTTCATCATACCGAGCAAATCCAGGGAAGTTTTATGTTCTATTTCTAACACTTCCTATTTTAATTTAATATGCTTAAGTTTGACTCAAGTGGGGAGAAGGGATTAGAAATAAACACCTATTTGATTATACTTGCCTTTATTTTTCTAGCTTTTATTAAAAAATGTTTCATTAATAAAATTTTGACATGTTTTTCATCCTTAACTATTTTTTAAACTTACTGAGCACACTACCTATATAATTTCCATTGTGAGAGAATAATCCTTTTGTTTTCCCCTTATACAAAATTCATAAAATGAGTGTGCTGGTGGTTGTAGTAGACTTTAGAACTTGGCCTGGTATATCTTTTCGAGACCACCTAAATGAGCATTGCACCTAGTGTAATCGATGTGGCTGTGATAAAAGGAAAATTTTAGGATTAACCCCAAATAACCTATATATGTTTTGTGTATATTGACTTTTCACACTGATTAGTCAATCCCCCTGTTAAACCCTTTGTTGCACTCATTTTCAGTGCAAGATACCCCTAGATCACCTTGTTGAGCCAATCCTTGTTTGAACCCTTTATGTTAATGTTTCTTTACACCATTTCGCCTTTGCCAACCCAGCAGTTTCTTTTGTCTATGATCAGGGAGTTGCTGGTTTATTTTGGTTTCACTAGTAAAAGTCGCAGGTTAAGATAAAGGGTATATGATGAAATTCGGTTTTAAAGATAGTTGATCTCAAGTGGGGGGATACTCATGGTGTAGATAATCTAACACAAGTAACGAGAATGATTCACTTAGAGTTTTAGAGAGAGAGATGGTTGGATGAACACTTAATGAGAGAAAGAAGAATGATAATCTTAGCTTAAGTGAAAATGTGACAAATGAACAACCAACACCCTCTCCAAGCTATGGAAAATGTACTTATACTCTAGTCTTGGCCGGCTATGGACCCTTAGTGGGCTTATACATGGGCCTTTGGCCCGGTTAGCTTTTAAACTTAACCATACAACTTACTACGAGCTATCACTAACTATATTGGTAGTGACCGACACTTTTTCGTATTTCTAACAATCTCCCCCCTAAGGGAGGTCACTCTAATTTACAAAAATTTAAACTTAGCATACTATGCTTTTACTTCGGTCTTGAGCTCGTAGTCTTTAACTTCAATCATTAACTTGGGATGTTAATGTAGTATCATTGACTTTGGATGCGAGCCTATATCTTTTGTCTTAACATAAAATTGATCTTTGAACTTCTTGAAATCATTAACCAATCATAATTCTTGTTTCGCCATGTTTGTAAACTTGCATCCGGTGAACCTTGTGACTTCTGGACCGATAACAGAGCACATACCTTTCTTGATTTATAATCTTAAAAAGCTTTAATAATGCATCTTTCTTGAAGTTCTTTTAACTTTAACACTTTGTCACTTCAAGAAGGACGTACATTATCAGATTAGAGGAAGTCTTGAAACATGTACTTGAGCTTTCATGATGTCTTTATATTTGTCGGTTGGGTATGAGCATGTGGCTATGAATCTTGTGAGTCTGCTGGAATCAGGTACCTCCATCACCATCTTTAAATATTCCTGAAATAAAACAGTTAGCAATAAAGTAGGGGGACGAATATGGCTTTGTCATTTGCCCGTGTTTGGTTAGAGTAACCTTCGAATCCGTGAGGATTGACCTGTGATTAGATAGATTCAATTTAAGAGTAATCTTCTTGACAGGATTTCCAGCTGGAGTAGCGAATCTTTCCAACACATATGTATCAGATTCACCAAACTCAGCATGTTCTCATTATTGGAACGTCTCAAAGCAGACAGCACGATAAGAGTGAACCAACGAGTTACTATCTCACCGATTGAAATAAAAAAATTGATTTGAAAATCAATCGACGTGTCACTTGCTAAAGTGTTTTTGTGACACATCGAGAGTGTTAATCATTTCAAAAATTTATCAGCAATCGTTAATTCATAACCTGGAAAAAGTTTGATTCTTATAGAATCGAACCATCGTTTCCTTTCTATTTCACAAGTTTGATTCACATAGAAATCGCACAAGTCCCTAACCATGAGCTGTTTGATGTGGCTCATAGTAGGGTTTCAACTTCCATAGTGAATGAAATCACTCGGATGTTCTGGCAAAATCACAAGGATAATGTGTAGGACTCTTAATATGTTAACTTGGTATTCACATTGTATGGCATAGCAATCATAATTTGACAAGTGTCCTAATGAGATTTATAGATGATCTCTTTTGGCTCTAGACTCAATAGTGCACTTTGTTTTTAGTGATCGGAGGCTGGAGGAGACTGTCGCCTTTTCACTATCAATTAACTCAGAGTGAGAAAGTTGATAGAAATGCGTGTAATCTCTGTGAGAAATGAAACAAGAGTCTGTTGAGAGACCTTGAGTGGCTAGGGAGGGTTGTGCAAAGCGTCACTGGGTCCATGACTGTCTTCAATGTCAGACAACACCTTAGTGTTTCCGACAGATTATGTATTGACCCAGTTTCTGCCTAAGTGTATGGAGGGCTTCTTTCTTCTCACCCTTTATCCTTACATTTCTTTTTCATTCTTCAACCCCTTCAATGCCTACCGAGACTTTATAACTAACACCTTGTTGGGTTTGTTCCAGTGTTAGCTCTATCTCAGTCCACATTATTCCCGATTCTCACTTTTTCTCCTTTTGTATCATACCTAAGGACTTCTACACTAACTATTGGATATCCCTGGGTAGATCCCTCTGGTTCTGGTTAGATCATGGGATTTGAATACCTATGCCTAACCACCTTATAATTCTATAAATTTAAATACATGGTTGGTCTTTTGGGTATTCCATCACAATCGAAACAAAATCATTGAAAAAAGTTCAATCAAAGTGTTTGATATAAATATCAAAAGATTTACACTTTGAGAGTTTTCATCATCACTAAAAGTTCCCCCTTAACATGTGCACCGTAATCGTAGTACATGCTAAGAGTTGAAGTGCAATAAGTCCATTTTATATGATCACATATCAATATAATTTATTCAGTTTAATCACATTTTCTCCCCTTATCCAAAATGTTAATCCCTTGATATTTTGGATATCAATTGATTAAACATTCGAGGACAAAATGTTACATAATTATGCTAAGAAACATTTTAATGCTCCCCTTAATTTTTGAGGGTATATAAGACTCTGCTGAGTATAATAATTTGAAATTTTTTGAATTTACTATGAAATTCTTGAAAATTTTATACTCGAGCACACCTTATTTTCATCATAAGTCTACACTACATATATACAAATTCACAAGTTTATGATATACGAAATGACCTTCATGATATGACAGCAATCTGAAGAAGTCTTAAAATATTGTTCTTTTTGCAGCAGTCATAGGTTAGTTCCGTATAGTCTACCACCACCAAATTTTCTCCAAACTCCTCCATCATCCTCCTTATCCTTTAGCAGCTTGTTGATGTCCATGATCATGAATAAGCTCTTTTCTTTTCCAAATGCTCATCTTCTCTTCGCAAGTACTCCCATGTGAATATTTTGGTTAACGTGCCATCACTGAACTTATACAGTTGTCAGAGCGCATCAACCTGTTCCTCTTGTAGTCGTCGACATAAATGAATCCTTGAGGGTCTTTGTATGGAGTGTATGGGTTCCTTGTTTGTATTTTTTCTGAGATCTGCTTGTAGTATCAAGCTTGTGATGTTGATCTTCATTTGATAACTTTACTCCAAGTTGAAGATCCTCGGACTCGCATCTAATAACCCAGACCTTCTGGTGAACTTCCTTAAGCCAAGCAAGACAGCCAACATCATCCCCTGATATTTTATGAGGCCGATTATAGAGACCACAAAGAAGTAACATATCCTCGATGTCGTTGATCCGAAGTCGTGGAAAGTCACCTTCCTTGAATCTGTAAAATGCGTTTTCAGCTCTTCTCACGACAATCTCTTCCAAGTACCCGTATCCATGTTTCCTCATTACCGAGACATGAGTGACTGCCAAAATCCTTTTTGTGGAATATACATCTCCTCTTGATTGCATACCTCTTGCAAAGGCATAGAAGGACTTATGTTTGTCCTCTAATGTTGAAAAACCCCATAACGCATACTTACATAACAACTTAACAGGATCCATATGTTTGAACCATGTCTACAATGCCTGGAACAACTACTGATTGGCCTTTTATCTTTGTAGTAGACGTCGTATATGTCCATAGTCGAAATTCTTCCTTGCAGATACTTGAGATCATTGTTGTTGAAGATTCGAACGGGTACTCTTTGAACGATTTCCACCCTGATCAAAGGAAGGGGTTTGGAAAGATCAAATGGATAGTCATCGCCTTTAGGAATTTCCCAATCAAGATTTTTCTGAAAGAGCCTTATAGCATTCTTCAAAGTCGTATTCTAATTCAACATAACTAGAGCATGTGCCTTTGAGTAGTCTGAATGCAGGTCCAAGCAGGACTTCTTGAGTTAAATTCTCCTTTTCAGGCCATTCAAGATGTATACAGAGAGTCTATTGGAGTGCTCATCAATTTATCAAAGTCCTTCTACGATTTATCAGTAGAAGTAGAAGCTGCTAGATTCATCAACCACGTTTGAGTTGGACCTTCTTTAGTTGTCTTGCCAACATTCTAGTCTGGGTCAGTGGGTTCTTGAGGTGGTGTAGGTTTCTTGAACCAGTCACGTCTAGAAAAAGTCTCATCCATTGGTTCATCTTTATTATCACCCAGATTCCCAGCCTATCTTGTGGCATGTCTGAACTGCTACCTCAGAACACTAGTACCCTTTGATTTGAACCAGACTTTCTAGTAATTTCGAATGAGACTTGGTGGGCCTTTAAAACTTTTCTTTTTCGGACCAGTGGTTGGTTCAACATCTTTGCTCGTCTTTCTCTTCTTTAACCCTCGGTCTGATCCAGCGGAAGGGTCTTCATCTTTATCCTTGTCTTTTCGGCCACGCTTCAATGAATATACATCATAAGAATAGAAGAAATCTTTGTCGAGAGCGTAAGATTTTTTTCAAACCATCATAGCAATCTCGGTGTTCGAGAGCCGTCAGATATGATTCACTTTTCTCCATTTTGTCGAGAAGAATCTTCTTTAACTCAAATTCAATAAGAGTAAAAGCAGCCTCATAAGTAGATTGTGGTTGATAAGAATGCCTTGTGGGGGTCGGATACGTGGGGATAAAAAGAATGGTGGTAGTGGAGGTGTAGGTGCCTCATCCTCAGCTGGCACTAAGTCCTCAGGATGCTCAGGCTCCAGAATGTACACAGGTACATGATCCTCCAGCTCTATGGGATCATGTACATACTCTGGAGAACATGGTACCTGCTCCAACAACTGTTGGGCAGCCTCCTCGTAAGGATCCTCAGATGGAATACTCCAAGATCGTGCCTCAGAGTGAACAGAAGTATAGGTAACAATGGAATCAGCTGACATGACTATTGTGACCAGCATAAATAACTTATATAAGTATATTATATAAGGCTCTTATTGTAATATACGTAATATATTATAACCACGTATATTAATTATGAATGCATCTAGTAAAGCTAACTAATGCAAACAACTAGTGTCCCATAAAAACCCTTTTTATGAATGCAATGTTTGAAAAACGGTTATAGTCCAGCAAAAACATTTGACCTGGTTCTCTATAACCTTGGCTCTTGATACCAATCTGTAACACCCCCAAATTGGGTCGCAGCGGAATAAGGATATCTGGGGCGTGTTACTTCTCAGATCAATAACACAAGATATATATAGAACGACCAAAAAGTCGTTTTAAAACTGATACATTGGATTTAACAAATATTTGATACAAATAGCCCGAAGCTTTAACTTGTTCCTTATTATTATTACAAAGATACTGGTTCACAACACATGAGTTTCCCAAAACATAATACAACCATATCTTTAGCATGACATCCCAAAACAAAATCACCAATGTATCCTTGGCACCTTATGCTTACTGATCTCCTGAAAAACATTGCTTTAAAACGTCAACAATAATGTTGGTGAATTCATAGGTTTGATAAATCATAATATGCAGGACCGCAAGACTTTCCCCGTGATAATGCAACACATGCAGACATCACAAAACCCGATTACATTTGACATATATGAATACAATATAAATATTGCCTACATTGCCCATGATGATGTTCAACCCGAAACATCCCAAATTTGACATGCTATAACGTTCGTTCCCGGTGATAGCTAATCACCCGAATGGGGAGCTCAATCCTAAATAGATCTATTTATAACACTCGCGCTTCCAAACCATAAATTAACAGTTCATGATATCGGGCATATTGGGTTCAAGCTACTTATGCAAAACGTAATCAATATATAAAATGTCCACTTGCGTCCAATTATAAAACAAAACATGTTCTCACCCCAAAAGCTTGTAAAACAAAATCATGTAAAACGTGGGTCTATGAACTCACCTCAGCAATGAAGTAAATGAGTAATAATCCAGTAAGTGAAATAACGAGTCACGGACAAATCCGAAGACAACCTAATCAAACATAGGTCGTATAAGTACTATGTACTTCGATAACTAATAGCGTATACAATCCTATATATCTCATCACCATCTATTTGTAATTTAAAAATCGTTGTTATAAAGTGAAAACGTTTATAATTATCGTTTTGGTAAAACTAGCATAACTATCTCGTTTTAAACCCGTTTCTCGCGTTTCTTACGTCCACGTCTTCGTATTAAGATGATATATAAAAATATTACATTTTAATATTTTATAACCTTCTGAGGAATACGAGTACTTTTATATTCATGAGTTTTATAATTTACTTTTATAAATTTAATTGTCGTAAAACCCGTAAATGCAACAACTTATTCGTTTTAATCCCGATTTTAGCGATTCCTTCGAGCACGTCTTCGTTATTAAAATTATCACATTTTTATAAAGTGGGGTCTGCTGATGAACAGTAATTTTTACTGTTCATAGTTTATAAAATTACTTTTATAAACTTTAATTATCGTAAACGTCGTATTTTATTCGTTTTAGCTCCGTTTTTAGTAATTCTTTCGAGCACGTTCTCGTAATTGAAAGTTCTATTTATTTATGAGGTTTACAAAAATAAATGTTTCTGTCATGAACAGTAACTTTTATAAAAATGGTTTTATAAAAGTATTTTTATACATTTTAAGTATATAAACTCGCGTAATTCATAACTTCTTCGTTTTTAATCAAAAAATTACGTTTCTTATTGTTTTGGAATCCTAAAAATATGTACAATCTGTGAAAAATACTAAACTTTCTGTTTTAGAAGTATTTTATAACTTGCTTTTATAAAGTTTATTTTATAAACCGGTATTAACGTAAATCGTGTTTTTATCGTATCTTTTTCGTTATTAATCCGTTTTTCGAGTTTCTTACCTTTTTGGAATCGTCATGAGACGTATTATTTTTATAAAAGGTCAAACCCACTGTTAGAAATTCGAAATCCAACAGCCCCTTTATGTTCAATATGTATACTTTTATATAAAGCTTGTTTTATGTACTTTTTACTTTTGTAAATTACCACAAGTATTTTATACCATAAATATTATATGTGATACATATAATAATGTCCAATAGTCCATCCTTTGTCCTCATAAGTCCATGATAATAAGATTTACAAGATTAACAAATTATTTACACACTTTTACTTGTAGCTTTTTATGTAAATCCTTAAAAACCCTAATCTTGTACATACACTTTTTATGCTCAACCAAGAGTGTAAAGATTATGTATCCATTTTAACATGATGTTAACAACAACATATTTTATGTAAAATTGTACAAAACAATGACAACAAGTAAAAATCCTTTTACATGTTTAAAAGCATCCTAATGGTGATTTTACTATATAGAACTCATATATGCATAAAATAACAAAATGTAAGTTTATAAAGAGTTTTAGATAACCTTAATGAGATGATGTAGGATGATGACCAAACAAATCCAAACCCTTGTTTGGATTATAACCCTAGCTTTTACAACCAAGAAAACCCTAACTTTCCAAATAAAACCCTAGCTTCCTTTCTTGCTTCAACACTTTTAAAGGTTTAATCAAACCTTTAAAACACTTTGAGGTATCTTAGATATAGTGTATGAGTGTATGTAAATGTAGTAGAAAAAGATTGTATGGTTTGTTTGTGAGAATTATTTTGGGACGTGGGTAAACATAGAAGAAAATAGAGAAAATGTTGATTTTCTTATCAAGTGTTTGATGTGTTTTAACGAGAGAGCAAGCAAGATTTTATGAGTTTAAACATGATTGAGTCTTCTAGATCTTAGGAGTTACTTAAGTGTGACAATGTGGAGTATGCTACATTAAAGCGTTCTAAGAATGCACATTTGCATGTCTTTTATAAAAATAATATAATTAAGGTTATTTACCTCAATAGATATTATGAATATTTTGTTGTAGAAATTATGATGTACTAAAGGTTAGTTACATGTATGTTAGACCATAGACAAATGCAAAATGACAAAAAGAAGATATTCAAATTTGATGACCACATACGGATCTACCTAAATTGTAGATCCATGAGGTGTCTCAAAACAGATAGAATATGATTTTGAGCAATTGAGAGGTGAAGTTGTTGTTTTGGTAATTAAAATATCTTATATATGTTATAGGGAGTATATGTTTGAATTTTCGGATTTGACGTCCAAGTTTTGAGCATGACGTGGAAGTCGTCAAGAATTTCCTGATGGAATTTCAACAATGCCGATCCTACTAGGAGTGTGTTAGCTTTTAGCATATTTTTAACCATTTCTAATAACACAAACATTATGAACATTTAGACGTAATAAAACATCTTCAATACAAGTGTGAATTGCAATTCGATGATTATTCTTTTCGTCTTATGATCGATTTCGTAATTTCATGGAATAACTAAAAATAGTTAAACATGTAGACTCGGAAAATATTTATGGTCGTTTTATTGATATTTCCGTTATCTAGATAAATTCTAATCTCAACTCCATGTTCATATTTTGAACATTTATAATTGGATAGAATAATGAGATTAATTATCTTTTGAATAATAATCATCTTTATATTCGAAATCCACTTACGATCACTTATAGAAAGAAAGAAAATTAATTATTTATATAATATATTCCATGATTCCTAATCTTAATCTTAGATGATTAAAGTGTTCTCGTTTTAGAGACTTAGTTAAAAATAATATTATGCTTATTTGGTATAGTGAGAAAATGTTATAACAAAAAGTGATTTTGAGTATTGACTCGTGCTTTTGAATTGTATGAGCAAAACTACATATGTGGTGCATTTGCTCGTGTTTGGTTTTTTGAAAATGATAGCTTTACCAAATGCATTGCAAGGTAAATTACTTGAATATTTCGGACAAAACATCCAAGTCGTCAATCCTACTTTGACGTGCATTTTATACATGTTATTCTTAATAATAGGAACACACCTATTGGACATGTAAACTTAATATACCATCATTATCACAAGTGTGAGTTATGAACCGATGTATATTCTTTTCGTCTTGGAAATGAATGACATTATTTTCATATCAACCTAGTGTGATTGAGTATGTAGATTCGAGATAATATCTTTTGTTATGATTTTGATATAATCTTGAAGCTAGACAAATAGTGAATCCGATTTCATATCCAAACTCAAAAACTTGGCAATTAGATTCGAAAGATGATATCAATCATAATTTGAATAATGAATCGATATATATCTGAAATCTTTCTTTACCCTCACAAACACTATTTTAAAAGAAAGAAATAAAGTTTCCTATGTGTTCCATTAAGCCTAAGACTAGTCTTAAGTGTGAGATCATTTAAAATGATGAGTTTACTTGTTCTTTGGTATTGTGTATATTTGTACATGTGGAGGGAAAAACTTATTAATTATTGTGCACAATATACTTAGATTTTGGCTTCTAAAGAGTACACAAAATTATCTTAGTCATTTTTAAGCATTATGAATCTTTTTCGAAACTACTACATGTTTATATAATATTTTCAAGCTTTTGACTAGAGTGAATATTTTCATTTCAAGTTAATGTTAATGTGAAAATTTATTCGAAGATAAAACTTCAAAATGAAAGTGTTTTCTTACCAAGAAAGTTAATCTTTCAAATTTAGGATTACAAGAAATTCTATGTTCATTTTAATCCAAATATTTATTAGTTGTGATTGTGAATTAGACTAATGCAAGCACAAACTAAGTTCAAAACACATTTTCCTTTTATTACATACTAATGTGTTATTATGATCTTTTCTCTTGTCTAGACAACCTATGTTTAAACAAGATAATGGGATGACATGATCTAGAGACTTTGTTGAGACTTTGATAAAATGGAAGTGTTGAATATATAGTGGTGACACATTTTATCAGTTAAAGTAGTAGCACGATAATCGTGCAATACAATATTATTCAAAAGATTTGACAAACTTGCTTAGCTCTCAATCCTAAGTGGGTTAACATAAATTATAGGATTTACAAAATGTTGATATAACATTTGTAAACATAGTGATCTATATCTATATGCAATGTAAAAGCAATTTCTCAACTTAGTGCAAGAGATCTTCCATAAGATCAATTGACGCATATACATGAACACTAATAAATAACACAAATGACGAAATTATGCTAATCAACAAAGAAGCTCAACTACAAATGCAATAAGCATATCAAAGATTGATTACAATATTAAGATGCAAAGTAGAATAAATAATCATTTAGCATAACACACATAAATACTACACTTCATTTTGTGTATGAAATATAACAATGTATACATGGCTTGATTTTATTTGTGAATAAATTAGTTTCTTCCCCATAGTAAATTTGAAAAAGATATTTACTTTTCAATGATAAAATATATATAAACTTTCAAAAGGATACCAACTAGAAGTGTCCGACTCGAAAGTAAAAGTCAAAATAAACTTTTTGCTTTTAAAATAAAATCAAAATTTTAGACACTTTGTGGCATTTTACTTATTTGACTAATTTAAAATTTGAAATAATTGAGACCCATTCCATTGGAAAGTACATTCAAAATTCTTCAATTTTGGTTTTTGAATCATCGAAATCCGACGCACGGTTGATTTTCTACGAATTTTTGAGGTTTGACAAAAACTGAAAACCATACCGACGGATTCAGGGTTTGATGGATTCGTAGATCCGTGAAGAGGTGAAATTTTGGCAAAAACTTTTATTTTCAACATCTAAAAATACTACCGACGGATCTTTATGGACGAATCCAGTTTTGGTGGATCCGTAGATCCGTGGAGAGGTGAAATTTTGGCAGAATGGTTTATTTTACTTTTAGACACTTATAAGTACTAAACAAAGAACTTTTAATATTATGTGTCGCTTGATGGGAAATTTGATACATGGAACGTACTTTATTTTAAAAACCATTTGTTTTGAAAATTAGAGCGACCTGGCTCTGATACCAATTGTGGAATCATAGAAGGGGAGGGGGGTGAATACATTTCCATTATAAACTTAAAACTTTTATATCAAACATCCAATCAAGTTTTTTTAATATAAAAGGTGTACATGATAGTTCTACTACAATAACTATTCTAAAGAACATCAAACAAAGCATATCATCATAACACAATATATAACACAAACATAGATGCAATGCAAATATAAATATAAAGCGATAAAGGCAAATATAAATATAAAGCGATAGGTAAAAGAAAGCGCAAACCGGACACAATGATTTATAGTTGTTTGGCTACGAAGCTCCTCTTCGCCCTACTCTACTCCTCGAGTACCCAAATCAAGAGTTACTTCACTAGATCAACAAGCTTTTTTTAGACGAAGAAAACCATACAACATCGCTTACACTTTATCCGATACTAAGCAAAATACCAAGTTCTACTTCGAGGTAGAACCAACCTAACGTCGCTTATACTTTTTCTCGTATAAAGCTAATACCGAGTCCTTCTTCGAGTACAACCAAACCTGTTATGTTTTGTGGCCCAACATAATAAACCTTGTGTTTTATGGCCTAAACACATCAACCACCTAACGTTTAGTTTGTTGTATAATGAATGATACACAAATGTGTATAATGATGATCCAAGACATAAGTGTCAATAAGATGTAAAAGCCTAATCTAAAACATCAAGGTCACTAAGCATGATGTTGTTGATGAAGATGATAAGTCTCTTGGCTTGTTGTGATAGATCTTCATATATGTAGGTATGTGGTGGATGATGATGGCAAGATCTCTAAGCTTGCTCGAGTGGATGATCATGTGGAATCATTCTTGCAACAAATGAAAGTTAGAAGCATTATGATCAAGGATTAGTGGGGTTTTAAAGACATGATCAATTTTGTTTTTACATTGTAAAAACTTGATTACAATGATCCTTAATTGGGTGGATAAATGTGGGAGAATGGTTGTGAAAAGAGTTTTCTAAAAAATAAGCAAATGGGTGGTATTTATAGAAAACCTAAAACTTGGCCGTCAAGGTGCTACATATCCAGTTATGGTGGATCTGTGCCTATTTAGGTAGATCCGTAGGCCAATTTTAAAATTGTTAAAAATCTTTTTAAATCTTTTGCTTAGATCCTTAATGTACTTATAAAATCTGATTAGATATTGTTCTAGAAGGTAAATCAAGCTTAACATTAAAATGGTAAGATTTGCTAGATAAGAAAAGGTCTTGTAAGATTTGTTTCCAAAAATGGTTAAACAAGAATAATTAGTTGTCTTTATTCTCTAATTATTTTTTTCTATTATCTAATATGGCTAGACATGTTTTGATCTTCCAAGATTGTTTCCTAATAGACATAGGTGTCAATTGAATGTAAAAGCTTAATCTAAACATCAAGATCACTAAGCATGATATTGTTGATGAAGATGAAAAGACTCAAGGCTTGTTGTTGTGGATTTTCATATATAAGCTTATGGTGGATGATGATGGCAAGATCTCTAAGCTTGCTCAAGTGGATGATCATATAGAATCATGCTTGCAACAAATGAAAGTTAGAAGCATTATGATCAAGGATTAGTGGGGTTTTAAAGACATGATCAATTTTGTTTTTACATTGTAAAAACTTGATTACAATGATCCTTAATTGTGTAGATAAATGTATGAGAATGCTTGTGAAAAGAGTTCTCTAAAAAATAAGCAAATGGGTGGTATTTATAGAAAACCCAAAACTTGGCCATCAAGGTGCTACGGATCCAGTTATGGTGGATCCGTGCCTATTTAGGTGGATCCGTGGACCAATTTCAAAATTGTTAAAAATCTTTTTAAATATTTTGCTTAGATCCTTAATGTACATATAAAATCTGATTAGATATTGTTCTAGAAAAGAAATCAAGCTTAACATTAAAATGGTAAGATTTGCTAGATAAGAAAAGATCTTGTAAGATTTGTTTCCAAAAATGGTTAAATAAGAATAATTAGTTTTGTCTTTACTCTCTACTTATTTTGTCATATTATCTAATATGGCTAGACATGTTTTAATCTTCCAAGATTGTTTCTTAATATGGAAGATTTCCTCTAGAAGGAAGATCTTGTGCTAGTTAGTTAAGTAATTAAGTTTGGGCATTTCTCTAATTACTTGTTAAGTGTAAGTAAACTTACAAAGGTTTGTTAAAAATGATTTAATGATAAAATAGGTTTTTATCATTAGGCTAGTTTGTAAAAATGTGTTAATCATTTTTAATGGTTTGTTAAATGGGTTGATCATAATGCAACATAACAAACATATTCGTAACTTTTGTTGAAGCATGCGTGGACTCGAGAGTTCGAGAGGTGTTGATGAATGTATACGTTGATGAGTTGTGGTCACGAGTAACTTGCGCATTTTACGTTATGTATTTCAAGTTACTTGTTTGTCATTATTTAAACCAAACGACTTGTTTAGTTTAAATATCGTAATATTTGCACTAACAATCTCCCCTTTTTGATGATGACAAATATGTAAACTTGTAACATAGTAAAATTTAGAAGTTACTTGTTTACACTATCTTCTCCCTCTTTTATCGAAACAAAAAGGTGTATGCTCTAATCCTTCGATCCTTCTCCGTTTACACTCTTCCATCCCTATTGTCGAAAAGGGCGTGTCCTTGGAGTTAAACTTTGTTTCTCCCTAGAAAGGCGAGCTTTCATCACCTTTAGTGAAGTTACTCTTCAATCTTCATCTTCTAAGCAACTTTGAGCTATCTACATTGATGTCCTCGAGCTCCCCCTAGCTCATAGCACTCTTATGATTATTGACCTTAGTTGCTAATGAATCCATGGATCAAATTTCTTACAAAGATTTAACCTACATCAAGGGTTAGTTTTGTGCAACATAATATATATATATATATATATATATATATATATATATATATATATATATATATAAAGGGAGAGTAGAGATCCAGTGAGGAGTAAATTAAAATAAAAAGTTGTGAGAAGTGACTAAAACCACACATTTGAGATACAACGACTTTCATTAAATGCATTTCTATTCATTTAGATGCACCATTTTGAGTGTCGAATGTTAATTTGATGTGTAGATGGTGCAAATTGATTTTCATGATTTTGGCACATGCAGAGGAACACAGAATATGAGAAATCATGAAATGCATCTAATAAACGTATATGCATCTAATTAAAAGCTTGAAAACACATTATGATGCGTTATAATGCATCTAAGATTATAGAGATGCATCTAATTTAAGTCGGTGCATCTCAGATATGCGGTTATAGTTACTTCTTATACTTCTTATTTTAAGAAAACTTTTCATTTGATCCTAACTCTCTCTCTCTCTCTCTCTCTCTCTCTCTCTCTCTCTCTCTATATATATATATATATATATATATATATATATATATATATATATATATATATATATATATATATATATATATATCATAAAGCAATAAGAGAAATATATGATAAATGCGTGTATGCTTCTTCTTGACGAATGCTCCTCCTTATATGAGGCATCAAGGTGTTACCGAAAACCTACAAAAAAATGTTAGTGCAAATAGATTCTCCGTTGGACGAGTATATATAACTAAATGTATACAAGATGCACTCTCTAAGGGGATTCGGTCACTGCTTCGGGGAGGGAGGGGATCTTAACATTGGCTCTTTAAGGGCAAAAAACTTAGCTTTGTTAGGAAAGTAGTGGTGTAGGTTTAAGAAGGAGGGTGGAAGTTTATGCGTTAGGATAATTAAAAACATTCATGGTAATAGTGGGAGGTTGGGGGACATTAGGGCGGTTGGAGGTGTCATTGGGTGGTGGGGTTTGGAGTGATATAGCAAGGTTTGGTAGGGAGATTGATGGGGTAGGGATTGAGTTCACATCTGCTTGTGTTGGGTTGTTAGGGGACGGGAGGGATGTAAGGTTTTAGGTATATAGGTGGGTGGATAATAGGATACTTTGTGATAGATTCCCTATTCTATTCCATTTGGATAGGAGAAAGAAATGTAGTGTGTTGGATAAGGGATCGTAGGTAAATGGCATTTGGTGTTGGGAATAGGATTGGGTTAGAAACATTCGAGGTAGAGTAAATAAGGATTTTGAGGATCTTTTATGTGTTGTGTAAAACATCGTTGTTCATTCTAATGGTAGGAACAAATGGAGATGGACGCTTAACGAAAAAGGTGACTTTATGGTTAAAGAGCTAGCAAGATTAGTGGAGGAGAAGTTCTTCATACGGAGAGTGGCGGACATGAGACGCTTTTGAATTAATTGGTGCCTAAAAAAGTAAACATCTTCGTGTGGAGAGTTATTAAAGGAAGACTACCGGTTCGAGTGGAGCTTGATAAAAGAGCTTGATATATATGTAAAAGGGTTATACTTCATAGACATTAGAGTATTGCTTTTCTTAGCACTCTTCCAGCCTACGGCTCCTCCATTTAGCACAAAGATAAAATCCGTTTGAGCTTTTCTATTGTCTTTGTCGGTCTCGAGTCCAACATAAGTATATCAAGTAACTTTGAGCTCCCTTTAAAGATCACCACCATAAACAATGAATATACAATTAGTATTCCTTGGATACTTTATAATACTCTTAATAATAGTCTAGTTACACTCTCTTGGATTTTGTAGAAATCGACTAGTTAGGTTATGCGCGAACGCCACATTAGGTATAGTGCACATCACTGCATGCATAATAGATCCTATGTCTAAGGCATAAGGAACTCTTTGCATGCGTCTCGCCTCTTAAGGTGTAGAGGCACCTTAAGTTTTACT
The DNA here is from genome assembly GCA_026074375.1 of Tanacetum coccineum. Taxonomy (NCBI): domain Eukaryota; kingdom Viridiplantae; phylum Streptophyta; class Magnoliopsida; order Asterales; family Asteraceae; genus Tanacetum; species Tanacetum coccineum. Next base: position 17,881 of record BQNB010032195.1, on the reverse strand, counting down.
TAAGTTAGGTCTCTCTTACTTTGGGATACTTCTACGCTTGGAATTCTCCATGTTAAATGTCTTTAAGATTTTGTTAATGTAAGTACTTTGACTAAGACCAATTAACCACTTTGATCTATCTCTATAGATCTTGATTTCAAGGATGTATGTTGCTTCTCCTAAATCTTTCATGGAAAACCGCTTTCCATGTTAGGACTTTACATCTTGTAGCATTGGAATGTTATTTCTTATGATTAATATGTCATTGACATATAAGATAATGCAACATTACTCTCACTAGCCTTTTGATATACACATGGCTCATCAAGGTTTTGAGTGAAACCAAATTTCTTGATCTCCTCATTAAACCTTGTATTCTAGCTCCTTGATACTTGATTTAATCCATAAATAGATCATTGAAGCTTGTATACTTTTCTAGGATACTTAGGATCCACAAATCCCTCAGGTTGCAACATATAAACGTCTTTGTTTAAGTGACCATTCAAGAAGGCAATTTTGGCATTCATTTGCCAAATCTCATAGTCATAACATGTTGTTATGGTTGTTGGGATTTATAGCTTCTACACTTAGTACTGCTAATAGTTAGTTAGTATTGCCAGTACATTGTTAGTACTGCCAGTTATAGTTAGTACTGTTAGTTGTATATTTAGTACTGTTAGTCATATATAGTTAGTACTGCTTATGTGATATGCATGAGTTATATTAGGAATAGATATGCATGATCACTTAACGCGTTTTGTAAGCCCATTAGGGTTTCCTTGGTGTATAAAAGGAACCCTTACGGCATAGTTAGAAACATGAATCCAAGATAGAAAAGTCATAGTTATTAGGCAAAACATATAGTTGTTTTGTGAATCATTCAATATATTGAAAGTTTTGTGAAAGTTCTTGTGTTACTGTTATATTGTTTCTTCTGGTGTATAAAGATTAGTTTCCGCATAATCTTTATATATTACTCAGGGTTTCTATCATAGTTGTTTTAGATCTATCTAAGACAACTTAAGCTTTAACAAGCTAATCTAAGATCTGTCAAAAGGGGATCAACAAGTGGTATCAGAGCTTGTGTTCTGAAACCTTGATCAAGAAGTTACAAACTAGAAGAACTCTTTATTCAATCAAAGAAATGGATCTTGAAACTACCCAAAACAATGTTGTTGCAAAGTTGCCCCTTCTGAAACAGGGTGACTATGAGATGTGGAAGCTAAGGATCGAACAGTACTTTCAGGTGCAGGATTATGCTCTATGGGAAGTCATAGAGTATGGCAATTCTTTCAAGCCAGTAGCTAGGACTACAACAAACACAGATGGTACCTCTACTTCAACTATACTAGGACCAGTTACTACTGAAGAGAAGGCATAGAAGAAAAATGATGTTAAAGCTAGGAGCATGTTGCTGATGGCACTCCCCAATGAACATCAATTGACATTCAATCAATACAAGGATGCCAAAACTTTGTTTGAAGCCATACAAGCAAGATTTGGTGGAAATGAAGCTACTAAGAAGACTCAAAAGACACTTTTGAAGCAGATGTATGAGAACTTCAGTGCTTCAAGCCAAGAGTCACTTGACTCCATTTCAAATAGGCTTCAGAAAATTGTTAGCCAGTTGGCCATCTTAGGTGAAAACATATCTCAAGAAGATCTAAACTTTAAATTCATGAGAAGCCTCCCTTCTGAATGAAGCATGCATGTTGTGGTCTGGAGGAATAAACCAGATCTGGGCACAATAAGTTTTGATGATCTCTACAACAATTTTAAGATTGTTGAACAAGAGGTCAAAAGAAGTGTTACCTCAAGCTCAAATTCAAGTTCACAAAATGTGGCCTTTGTATCAACTCCTGGCAGTACCAATGAAGATAATACTGCTAATGTTCAGGATAGTACTGCTAGCACTCATGTTAGCACTGCTAGTACTAATAATAGTACTGCTAGCCTCAGTGATGCCACAGTCTATGCTTTTCTGGCCAATCAACCAAATGGGTCTCAGGTTGTTCATGAAGACCTAGAGCAAATCCATGAAGATGATCTTGAAGAAATGGATTTAAAGTGGCAATTGGCATTACTAAGTCTGAAAGCAAGAAAGTTTTATCAGAGAACTGGTAAGAAGATTATCATCAATGGGAGTGACACTGCTGGTTATGACAAGTCAAAGGTAGAATGATTCAATTGTCATAAGATGGGACATTTTGCACAAGAATGCAGAGGTCCTAGGAATCAAGAAAGCAGGCCTAGGAATCAAGAAAGCAGGCCTAAGAATCAAGAAAGCTAAAAAAGAACTGTGAATGTGGAAGACACTTCTTCCAAAGCAATGGTGGCGTTTGATGAAGCAGGTTTTGATTGGAGTTTTATGGCTGATAAGGAATTCCCTACCAACTTGGCACTTATGGCTTTCTCAGACTCAGAGGTATATAATCACAAAACCTGTTCTGACACTTGTCTTAAACCCTATGAAACTCTTAAATCTCAGTATGACAACTTAAGAGTAGAGTTTAATAAATCTGAGTTTGATCTAGCTACCTATAAAAGAGGTATAGCTTATGTAGAAGAACAAATTATATTCTACAAAAAGAATGAGGTTATGCTTTGCGACCAAAAATTGCTGTTTTAAAAAGAGATGCCTCATTTAAAGACTTAGAAATCAATGCTCTTAGTATTCAGATTGAAAAACTTAAGAAAGAAAAAGAGAGCAATTAGACTAAAATTAACAATTTTGAAAATGCCTCTAAGAACCTAGATAAATTAATATGGAGTCAAATTTCTAATAACAATAGAAAAGGTATGGGGTATAATGTTGTTCCACCTCCACCTATAGGCTTGTTTGCACCCCCAACTATTGATTTGTCTAGCTCTGGTCTTAAGGAGTTTCAACAGCCTGAATTTGAAGGCTATGGAGTTAATCTCAATAAAAGTGTTAGTGAAAATTCTGCAAATGAGATTAAGAAAACTACAGGTGCCCCAATAATTCAAGATTGGGTATCTGATTGTGATGAGGATGAGTCTGAAGTAATGGTATCTAATAATGTTCAACATAAATCTGAGCTTAAACCTGAGCAAGCTAAACAACCTAGGAAAATTGATGAAAATCCTAGGAATAACAGAACAAACTGGAATGAAAAGAAAACTCAGAAATTAGGAGTTAGGTTTCAGTTTACAAAGAAAGCCTATTTTGTGTGTGGGAGTTTTAACCATCTAATTAAAGACTGTAATTTTCATGATAAAAAGATGGTACAAAAACCTGTGATGAACAATGTGCAAAAGGGAACTGGTCAAAGGGAAGTTAGACCAGTTTGGAATAATGCTTTGAGGACTAATCATCAAAATTTCTCTAATTCTAGGAGAAATTTTGCTCCAACAGCAGTTTTAACCAAGTCTGGCATTGTACCCATTAGTACTGCTAGGCAAAGGTCTTCAAGAGCAGCAGCACCACTTAGTGCTGCTAGACCTATTAATACTGCTGCACCCAAACTCTTTGTGAATGTTGCAAAAACTAAACCAAATGTTTTTCAAAAGGCACATTCACTTTCCAGGAGACCTTTTAATCAACAAACAGCACTAAATAACAGAAGTTTGAATAACAAAGTTAATACTGCTAAAGTAAATTCTGTTAATACTGCTAAAGGAAAAAGGGTGACAAGTGCTGTTGGGAAACAAGGGATTAATGTTGTTAAGTCCTCAGCATGCTGGGTTTGGAGACCAAAAAGAAATATAGTTGATCATACCTCCAAAAATAGTGGATCATACATTTGTAAGCAATTTGACTATGTTGATCCAACAGGCAGACTCAAGTCAGTAATGGCTTGGGTCCCCAAGAGAAACTAATTCTCTTTTGTTTGATATGCAGGGTGATCCACAAGTTGCTTTAAAAGATACAAGGATTTTTGACAGTGGATGCTCCAGGCATATGACAGGAAACAGTCATTAACTTCTATTCATGGGTTATACATAAATATGGATCCTCATGAATTCTCACATGTCTATCTAGTCTTTTCTAGTGTGCTTGTGATGAATAGAGGCATGTTGTTGTATAATTATTGAAGACAGAGTTAAAACTGTTAAAGCAAATGTTAATACTGCTAAGTATAATTAGTACTGCTAGTTGTACTTAAAACTGCTAAAGTTAAAACTGTTAGTCAAAATTAATACTGCTAGTCAAGAAAATGCTTTGGATTGTGTTTTTCTTGGTTTTGGACTAACATTTGCAGGATAAGCATAATTGATTGTTTGTTATCAAGTGAAGTATTGTCTATTTTGCACTCAAGTATGATTGGAAAGACTTGTTACATCAGACAAAAAGTGTTAAACACATTGGAAAATCAAAAGAGGCCAGGACACTAAGGTACCTCAGTCTGGTGGTCCCCCTGACAAAGGTTGGTGATGAGGTTGTCCATAAGGAGTTGGGTGACAGAATGGAAAGGGTTGCCACTACTGTTTCTAGCTTAGAAGCAAAGCAGGACAGTGGTAACATAAACTAAGACCCAATCCATGGCAACACTTAATGAATTAAGTCCTTTGGAATTTGGTTCAGGTAGTGGTCCCAGGTGCCAAGAAACCATATTGGGGATGTAGATGCTCAAACTAGGTTTGAGGCTGCATCTAAAAGTCCAATGATCCACCTCTCTCAAGAGTTAACACACTTGGATGTGGGGAGGACAATATGAAACTAATGGAATTGATGGCACATTATACAAACTTGTGTGAATAAAGTAAGCAAAAAGAATAAAGAGAAAAGGTGAGCTAAAAACAGAAAGAGAGATGAGTGGATAAAAACAGAAAGAGTGTATTGGTGAGCAAAAAGAATTAAGAGATAATTGTGAGTATAAAAACAGAAAGAGAGATTTTGAGATTCAAATTGGTGATGGAAATGCTTGGTGGAACAACATTGGTGTTTATACTGCTAGACATAAACTTAATACTACCATTATTAAATTAGTACTGTTAGGCAAATCTTTATACTGCTTGGTGAAGTTAATACGGCTAGGCTTAAAGTTAGTACTGTTAGGCTAAATTAGTACTGGTGGGTGACCATTAGTACTGTTTGGAGTATAACAAAAATTTTCATTAATTAAATAGCCGTTGAGATATTTCCGCCAACAACTTGCTTATAGGGTTCTATGATTTGGAAAATTCATGATATTTCTTTCTTTAATAAGATTTCTTTCTTATAAAGATTAAATCTTATTAAGTCGGTCAAATCAAAACCCTAAGCTCTCTCTATAAAATGTCAATCATCTTTACCAAACCTTCATATTCTCATCCACGACCACATCCTAGAAGTTTAATCTCTCTTTAAGCAATCACATGGCTAATTTGGAATTTTGCGATAAGCACAACATGATTGCCTACTTGCAGAAGTCTGAAGGAAGTGAAGGGTTTGATTAGATCATTGATTTTTTAAATACTAGTCATATCCAGTATGCCCTCATAGAGAATTCAACAATATATGTTTCTTTTATCAAACAGTTTTGGAGAACAGCTACTGCTAGAATAAGTGCTACTAGAGAGGTCAAACTAATTGCTACAATTGATGGATAAGAAAAGACCATTACTGAAGCCTCTCTAAGAAGACATCTAAAGTTGGAGGACAATGGTGGAGTTACTACTCTACCTAATTCAGAGATCTTTGAGCAACTTGCTCTAATGGGGTATGCAACTGATTCTGAAAAACTTACATTTCAAAAGGGTAATTTTTCACCTCAGTGGAGGTTTTTCATTCATACAATCCTCCACTGCTTGAGTCCTAAAAAGACTGCTTGGGAGCAATTTAGTAGCAATATAGCTACTGTTATTATCTGCCTGGAAACAACCAGAACTTTTAACTTCTCAAAATTCATCTTTAATGCCATGGTAAAAAAAATTGATAACCCTTATAAGTTTTTAATGTATCCTAGATTTATCCAAATCTATTTAAACAAGCAACGGAGACTTATTCAACCCCACACAATAACCTATTCTACTCCTGTCCTTACACATAAAGTCTTTAGTAATATGAAGAGGGTTACAAAGGGTTATTCTTGGGAAGACACTCCTTTATTTGCTTCCATGATTACTGCATCTGAAACATCACCTTCAAGAATCACATCTTCACCATCATTATCACCTCAACATACACCATTCACTACCCCATCCACCTCACAACCTTCAAACATCTACACCACACCTGTTACTGAGGAAGCTGCTTCTATGCCTCATGAATCACCTCTCCAAAGTGTTCACTCACTTGGACATGATGAGGGTAGTCTATCACTTCATGAATTGATGGTTCTGTGTACCAATTTATCAAATAAAGTTACAAGCTTAGAGGCAGAGTTGGCACAAACCAAACAAACTTATGGTACTGCTCTTACAAAATTAATCAAAAAGGTGAAGAAGTTAGAGCAGACTGTAAAGACAAGCCAATCTAGAAGAAGGACAAGAGTGGTACTCTCTGATGAAGAGGAAGTTTTTGAGGATCCTTCCAAACGGGGGAGGAGTTTGATTGAAGAATTGGACTTGGATGCTGAAATTTCTTTGGTTCCTCCACATGATGCAGAGATTCAAGAGAAGATTAGTGATGATACTAAGGTATTGCTAGAAAAGGAAGAGACTGCTAAATTAGTAGAAGAACCTACTGAGCTTGTGGAAGATCAAGGAAGTGGTGAAAAATAGGAACAAGAGGTTACTACTGCTGATACTACACTTAATACTGCTAGTGTACCAATTAGTACTGCTAGTGCAACTCCTGAGGTTAGTACTGCTGCTGCAAATTTGGTATATATAAGAAGGAGTGCAAAGAAGAGGAAAGATAAAGGTAAAGCAATCATGACTAAAGATGAATCTGGATTGGATCATTGATGTACTTAACATCTTCCAGGCCAGACATTATGTTTGCTGTGTGTGCTTGATCAAGATTTCAGGTTCAACCAAAAGCTTCTCATGTGCATGCTGTAAAGAGAATCTTTAGATATCTTAAGGGTCAACCCACTTTGGGCCTTTGGTATCCTAAGGATTCACCTATGGATTTGATAAGCTATTTCTGTTAGTGATATGCTGTGTAGTATTGATAAAAATCTACAACTAGAGGTTGTTAATTCTTAGGCTGCAGGCTAATCTCATGGCAGTGCAAGAAACAAACAATTAGCTAATTCAACAATTAAAGCAGAATACATTGCTGCTTCCAACTGCTGTGGACAGGTTCTTTGGCTTCAAAATCAATTACTTGATTATGGTTACAACTTTATGAAGACAAAGATTCATGTGGATAATGAAAGTGCAATATGTGTGGTGAAAAATCCTATCTATCATTCAAAGACCAAGTACATAGAAATTAGGCATCACTTCATTAGAGGTTCCTATGAGAAAAAGTTGATTGAAATGGTCAAGATTCATATAGACTACAATGTTGCAGATCTTCTTACTAAAGCCTTTGATGTGACTAGGTTTCAGTTTTTGATTGCAAGCATTGGTATGCTTAATCCCTAAAGCATGAATTAAGGGAAGGATTAACAGTTATTAACTTCTATTCATGGGTTATACATAAATATGGATCCTCATGAATTCTCACATATCTATCTAGTCTTTTCTAGCGTTCTTGTGATAAATAGAGGCATGTTGTTGTATAATTATTGAAGACAGAGTTAAAATTGTTTAAAGCAATGTTAAAACTGCTAAGTATAATTAGTGATGCTAGTTGTACTTAAAACTGGTAAAGTTAAAACTATTAGTCAAAATTAATACTGCTAGTTAAGAAAATGCTTTGGATTGTGTTTTTTCTTGGTTTTGGACTAATATTTGCAGGATAAGCATAATTAATTGTATGTTATCAAGAGAAGTATTGTTTGAGGGGAGGCTCATGATGTCTATTATGCACTCAAATATGATTGAAAAGACTTGTTACATCAGACAAAAAGTGTCAAACACATAGGAAAATCAAAAGAGGTCAGGACACTAAGGTACCTCAGTATGGTGGTCCCCCTGACAAAGGTTGGTGATGAGCTGTCATAAGGAGTTGGGTGCCCGAATAGAAGGGCTTCCATATGCTTTAAGCTTAGAAGCAGAGCAGGACAGTGGTAACATAAACTAAGACCCAATCCATGGCAACACTTAATGAATTAAGTCCTTTGGGATTTGATTCAGGTAGTGGTCCCAGGTGCCAAGTTACCATATTGGGGATGTAGATGCTCAAACTAGGTTTGAGGCTGCATCTAAAAGTCTAATGATCCACCTCTCTCAAGAGGTCCACTGGTAACTAGATAATTCAAGTCTCAATCATAACTGTATACATATAGGCAAGTCATCCATCGATAGATTGGGTTTGAAGAAAAAGGGGTAGAAAATAGAAGGAAGTCTCGATGATGAAATAAGTAGACGCCTTCGTGAAACCTACTTCAAACTCAAATAAGGGATACCAAATAAACTCTGTGATAACTTGACATTTGAATCCGAATTTTTAGCCGTTTTGACGTTGTAGTGAATCTTATTCGGATCGTTTTTAGTGTTATGTATCGTGTTTGTTGTGTTGTTATTCGAGAATGTCGTTAAACTAGAACAAATGGTATTTTGAATTGTCATTAACGAATCCACGTTTGTCTAATTAATCTTGACGTGAAAGCATTTTAGTACCCGGCTTAATCCATTAATACCAATCCAATATACACCAACAATTAACCCAAATAAGAGATTAAGGGCAAATTTTCGTGTATGACATTGCAGCCCAACATTAAACAAATAACCAGCCCACTATTCAAGCCCAGCCAACAATGCAAACCATAAGCACAACCCATTATTTTTGTTAAGATAATCGGCACACTTCCAAATCTCTTGACCCATCTCATGTTATTAGATATAACCGGTCCAAATTCTCCCATATAATTAGGGTATCCCTAATATCTTGTCATAACCCTAATCACATATTCAACCCGCCTCTCCACCTTATCTCTCCCAAAAGTTAGATCAAACTGATCGTTTCCCAAATTTTCAACCTCAAATCAATGCCTCCCTTATAATTCCTAATTGAAGCACATCAATACATACATCTTTCTGCTACTCGAATGTAATACCCTTCAAGATTCTTCATGACTAAGCTTCAAGATCTCATAATAAGGTCTCGGGTAGGTTTGACTTGAATTTGATTTTGTTGTAATCGAAGCAAAGCATAATTTATAACATAATTGTTATAAAATTATCTTTTTATTCGAATATTAAATGGGTTTCTACCCTTACATAGATCGATGATGGTTTCATTTAGGCTTGTAAAATCTTTAAAGATTTTGAATACAAGATAAAACTGAGATCATTTGACATTATTATTCGATTATTTGAGATGATTAGAGGGGATGGAGATGTTGTATTGTCGATAGCATTAAGAGTTTAAGTAGAGGATTTGTTGTGGATGTTAATTGTTGTTGGCTGTTGAAGTTGTAATTGTTTGTGGTTTGTTATGTTGATGTTGGTTTGTTTTTGGTTGTTGTGGCTGTGATGATGGTTTATTTGAGTCTATCTTGTGCATTTTCATTGACCGGGTCAACTCGGTAATAACCGAGTTGACTTGGTTTGAGTCTTGGGTTAACAAAATGCAACCAACCAAGACGCAACAGTCTTGGGTTTTGAGACAAAACGCAACATTACAAAACGCAGGCAGCATAACCTTTGTATATGTTGCAAAAAGGGTCTTCAACTTGGCAAAACGCAACGTCAAACCGCAACCACCAAAACGCAATCCGATCTTGTCAAAACGCAATGTCATGAGAGCCAAAACGCAATCTGTACTTTTGTACTTTTTGTACTTTTGTCTTTTTCTTCAAAACGCAACCAGGAACATAAGAATAAACCCAGATATGTTCTTGTCTTTTAAGCACTAAAAAAATCAGATTTGAACCAGATATGTTTCTTCAATACCAGCTCATAAACCACAAAGATTAAACTGTTAAAAAACCGTAAATGAACAGTAATGAATAGTGGGTGAACAGTAACCGAAGACATGAACAGTACGAAATAATATATGAACAGTAACATGAACATGAACAACAAACACATGATACATTACACCCGTGCAGCTCTGATGCCAATTGTTACCCATAAAGATTCACATAACAAGAGACTTGATCCGGAGGTCAGGGAGGATTGAACAAATGTTTAGCCATATTATTTAGTGAGAGAAAGGGAAGATGTGTGTATTCTAGAGAGAGAAACACACACACCTTATTACAAGTAAAATGAATCCTCACCCCTCCATGGAAGTATGGAGGGGATATTTATAGCCCGGGACACAATCTACTTACTACACTTGACATTTCTAGTCCTTGTGTGTCCGACTAATATAAACAAATGTAATTCCGTATTAGCCGACATATTTTAGGCTATCAGTATATATAAGAAGGATTGCAGAGAAGGGGAAAGATAAAGGTAAAGCAATCATGATTGAAGATGAATTTGTTCAAAAGAAGTCCAAGAAGCAACTAGAACAAGAAAGGCTTAGTCATGAAGAAGCTATTAGATTACAAGAACAGATTGATGAGGAAGAAAGAAAAAGGATTGCAAGAGATGTTGAAATTGCTAAACAATTGCAAGAAGAATATGACAAAGATGGATAGAAAGAAGCTGTAGCTGAAGTTGATACTGCTCATGTTATTGATTGGAATGATCCTTTTGTAATAAGGTATCATGTACTTCAAAATAGACCTAGATCTGTAGCTGAAGTCAGGAAGAATATGCTTATGTACTTGAAGAATCAGGGAGGCTACAAGATGAAAGATTTCAAAGGAATGAGCTATGATGATATAAGACCAATCTTTGAAAAAGTATGGGATCAAGTTCATTCATTTGTGCCTATGGATTCTGAAGAAGAAGGTCAAAGACTAAAAAGAGCAGGTCAAGATGTTGAAGCAAAACCTGCTAAAAGACAAAGAACTAAAGAAGTTTCAGAGTCAGTTCAAGAGCAAACAAATAAAGAACCAAAAACAAATGAATTGTCTCAAGAACAGCTGAATCAAATGGTAATTATAGTTCCAGATGAAGGAATAAATGTTGAAGCTCTTCAAACCAAATACCCAATAATTGGATGGGAAGTTTACTCTGAAGACACTATGCAATTTTGGAAAATCATCAGAGTAGGCAATCACACAGAGGTATATCAGGTTTTTGAAGACATGCTTAAGAAATTTGATAGAGATGATCTGGTCAAATTATAGAGCTTAGTTTAAGAAAGATACAACTCATCAGGACTTAATGAAGATAAAGAGATAGAATTGTGGGTTGAACTAAAGATGTTATTTGAACCAGATGCAGAAAAACTTTTAGAACTTCCAAAATATATGCATGATTCTTTGAAATGGTGGTTATATGATATGTGTGCAGTTCATCATGTATCTACAGAGAAAGGACAAGATATATTCATGCTGGTTGAAAAGGATTATCCACTGACAAAGGGACTTGCAACTTTGATGCTATGTAACAAGCTAAGAGTAGATCAACAATCAGAGATGGCAGATGAGCTTTTGATAAAGATCTACAATATAGCAAACAGACCAAGGAACTAAAGTGTTTGGAGCATCCTCAACAGAGTACATTAGAAGTAACTTGAGATTTAATGGCAAATCATAAGTTTATGGGAGGATTGTTGGGATTTAGAGCTTCTACACTTAGTACTGCTAATAGTTAGTTAGTACTGTCAGTACATTGTTAGTACTACCAATTATAGTTAGTACTGTTAGTTGTATATTTAGTACTGTTAGTCATATATAGTTAGTACTGTTTTGTGATATGCATGAGTTATATTAGGAATAGATATGCATGATCACTTAAAGCGTTTTGTAAGCCCATTAGGGTTTCCTTGGTGTATAAAAGGAACCCTTATGGCATAGTTAGATATATGAATCCAAGATAGAAAGTAATAGTTAATTAGGCAAAACATATAGTTCTTTTATGAATCATTTAATATATTGAAAGTTTTGTGAAAGTTCTTGTGTTACTGTTATATTGTTTCTTCTGGTGTATAAAGATTAGTTTCCGCATAATCTTTATATATTACTCAGGGTTTCTATCATATTTGTTTTAGATCTATCTAAGACTACTTAAGATCTAACAACCTAATCTAAGATCTATCAAAAGAGGATCAACAATGGCTATAAGAATCCTTATAGCTCTAATGTCTGCAATAGGAGAGTATGTCTCTTTATCATCTACCACATAGGTTTGAGTATAACCCTTTGCCATAAGACGAGCTTTTAAGGTGTGTACATTGCCATCCATATTGATCTTCTTCTTGAAGAGCCATTTTCTCCCAACAGTCCCGCCATTAGGAGGAAGATCAACCAAGCGCCATACTTGATTATCTTTCATGGATTTCATTTCCGCATTCATAACTTCAAGCCATATTTTAGATTTATGATATGATAATGCAGCTTTATAGTTAGCGGGTTCATTATGACCTCCTAACTCATGTTCCTCAAAATCGATATAAAAACCATATCGATTATGTGCTTGAGGTATCCTCTTAGATCTATGAATGGGAACTATATCACTTTGTGGTTCAACATGTTCATGTTCAACCTCATTGTGAAGTTCGCTAGTATTTTTAGAAGGTTCTTTATCTACATCATGAATTATTTCAAGGTCTATATTATTCCCACTTGCTTCTTATGAGATGAGACTGCTCCCAAAAAACACAGCATACCTAGCAAAAAATATTTTGTTCTCAAGTGGGTAGTAGAAGTGGTAACCAATTGTTTCTTATGGGTAACTAACAAAGACACACTTAACAGATCTAGGCTCAAGTTTATTTGGTGTGTCTCGTTTCATAAGTGCCTTACAACCCTAGACTACTAAGTAAGACAGATTAGGGACCTTCTTATCCATAATTCATATGGTGTCTTATCAACATTCTTGGTTAGAACTATATTAAGTATGCGTACATCACACTCTAGAGCATATCCCTAAAAGGACATTGGCGCAGTTGTTAGATTCGTCATTGATCAAACCATGTCAAGTAAAGTTAGATTTCTCCTCTCAGTCACCCCATTATGTTGTGGTGTGTAAGAAGGAGTGAGTTGTGAGACAATTTAATGCTTCTTCAAGTGATCTAGCAAATGTTTCGTTACACCTATACACCTTAGCCTACCGTATTAGAATAAGTCCCTTGGTTGGTTGCTAGCTACTGAATTTCACTTTTTTTGTGTTCGTGTGAGTTTCTTATCTAGTCTTTTCTAGAGAGATTTATGGCCGGGAATACTGCACAATGCAATAGGGAATTTAAAAATATGTAGACTCGTGTACATTTGTGTTATGTACTTTCACTTTTTATAGTGTCATTCGAAGTTTTCAAAGTATAAAAATCAGTATGATGAGTTATATCAAGTGAAAATGTAAAGTCTTGTAAATTCTAACTTTTCGGTGTAATTATTAGTGTTAGGAATATTTGTATTTATTAGTTCCTACTGGTAGGTATGTAGTTCCTACTAGTAGAGTAATTGCTACTGAAAGTGTAATAGTTGCTACTAGCGGGTATGTAGTTCCTGCTGCTTATGATATTAGTCCTGGTAGAGTAAAGTAATTACTCCAGGATAAGTTTAGTTCGTTTAAACTATGGATAGGCATGAGAAGTAGTAGATAGACTCATGGAATCGTAATTCTAGGAGAATTAGTTTAGGGTTTCATATCTATAAATGAAACCACACGGTTTAGGTTTGAGAGACGATTGAACAATCAAGAAACAGTTTCACAATTAATAGAAAAGATCCATAGAGGATCAAAGTATTGTTTTAGTAATTCTTCTTTAGCACTATTGTTTATTTTCCGCGTGAACAATAGATTGTTTTGTTAGAGTCTCTCACAGAGTTACTTTTGATTACATTAGTACTCTATATTCATCACAGGCTTAAAAGATCTATCTAGGGCTGAGACCTACAAGTGGTATCAGAGCCTGGAGAGAGTCTCTGTTGAAGAATAATTACTGTTATTGCTTCTAAATCATTACAATGACTTCACCGTATCCAACACCACCGTTTACTGGACCATCACCATCCGATTCTTCATTCTCCATCCCAACAACATCCGAACCAGTATTTTCTATGGCAACAACTGAACCTGTATTTCAGGCACAAACTTCCTCCTCTGCACAACCCTCACAAAATCCTCAGCCTCAATTCCAGCAATATAATTCAACAACTGTTTCCAGCAGTAATGCCAAATTCCCTTATTTAAAAAAAGAAGAGTATGAAACTTGGGCAATGAAGATGGAATATTGGATTATGAACACTGACCACAATCTGTGGAACATTGTTCTTTAAGGAAACAGCAGGAAACGAACAGGTAGAGATCCAAGAGGCAACATAATGATTCTTCCTCCTGTCACTATGGAAGAACAGATTGTTGTACAACGAGAGATAAAAGCAAGAACTATTCTACTTCAGTCTCTACCAGAGGATCATATGGCTGACTTTCATCATCTTGATGATGCTAAGGATATCTGGTTGGCAGTAAAAGCCAGATTTGGAGGGAATGAAGAGTCAAAGAAGATGAGGAAGTCAATGCTTAAGCAGGAGTTTGCAGACTTTAAGATATCTGAATCTGAAGGTTTGCACAAGGGATATGATAGGTTTCAAAAGGTGATGAGTCAACTGAATTAAATGCAAGCAAGACCAGATAATGAAGACTACAACATGAAGTTCCTTAGAGCTTTACCACCTTCTTGGTCACAGGTAGCAATCACCCTTAAAACAAAGGGTGGTCTTGATTTCTTAAGCTTTGATGATTTATATAACAAGCTTAGGACACTTGAGATTGATGTGAAAGGTGGTTCTAGCTATGATTCAAGAGTTCCTGCTGCTCCTACACACTCAGCTTTCATTAGTGCTGCTAGCACTAATTCCAAGTGGTCAACTGCTGACTCCAAAGGTCAACCTTCTACTGTTAATTATACCACTACTTCTTCCTCTGTTGATGTCTCAGGCAATGTTCTTGAAAATGTTCTTCACTCTTTTGTTGCTGAAAGTGATCCACAACAAAAGATCACTTATGAAGACTTTGACCAAATTGGCAAAATGGATTTGGAAGAACTTGATATCAAATGGCAGATGGCAATGCTTTCGGTGCGAATCAATAGATTTGAGAAGAAGGCTGGTAGAAAATTCAAGTTTAATAACAAAGATTCTGCCAGGTTTGATAAAAGCAAGGTCAAGTGCTATCAATGTTCAGAGTTGGGACATTTTGCAAGAGAATGTTCTGGGAAGAAGGTGGATTCAAAGACAAGGTATTCTCAATTCAAGATCAAAGAACTGGATAAATCAGAAGAACCAAAGGCCTTGGTGTCAGTTGATTCTATGCTCAATTGGTCAGACCATGAAAGTGAAGAGTTGGAGAAAGGAGCTTCTGAAGTCTATGGGATGATTGCAGGATATGGGGATGATACTATCATTCCTACTGGTGATGCTGCTGATGGTGGTGGTAGAGATAGTTCTTCTGCTGATGGTGTGTTTGTTGCTGCTGGTAATGATGCTGATGGTGTTTCTGTTGCTGCTGGTGTTGATGCTGATAGTGTTTCTGTTGCTTCTAGTGATGCTACTGATGCTGAAACTGAATTTGCACTCATGGGGTTATCCCCTCAGGTACAATCTTGTCCTTTTGGCTGTAATCATATTTATACAGAACTTAAAAAGGAGTTTGATAATCTAGAAGTGCAATATAAAGAGTGTTTTCTTCAAGTACAAGCATACAAAAGTTCACTTCAAAACTTAGAACAACAGAAGTCTTGGTACCAAAATAATCAGTTAGCTTTAGAAGAGAAAATTAGAATCTTGACTGCTGACCTAGGCAACACCACCAACATGCTTAAATATACTGAAAAATTGAATGAACAGGCTAAACTTGATAATATGAATACCAAGGTCAAACTTGAGGAGTCTGAGGCAAGGTTTGACAAATGGATGGAATCTTCCAAAAACCTGCACAAACTGATCAATAGCTCTATGTCCACTAGAACAAAATTTGGTTTAGGATATGGAGAAACTTTTGGATCAGATGAGGTGTTTGATCCCTCTGCCCCTAGTATCTTTGACTCCACACCTGAGGATGTAGAAGGGATACCTCTCTATGACAGGTTTGACAAAGCTGTGGGAATGCATGCTGTTCCTCCACCATTGACAGGAACATTCATGCCTCCTTCCAACAGGCCTGACATAGATGATACGCAGTTTACCTATGGTTCCAAGTCAAATAATTCTTCTGACACTAACTCTGTATCTAATGACTTTGTCTCTTGTGATAACAGTGACAAGTCTTCAGACTCAGAGACCACTGACTTTGCATCCTGTGGTTCAAGTGTCAAGTCCTCAAGCCTCAAGACTAAAGACCAATTAGCTTCAGCCTCTAGTTCAGTTGATTTGAAATCTTTACACAAGACTGATGACCAAGGACCATGCAATGTCACTCAAAGTCCTAGTTTTTCTTTTAAGGAGAATGTAAAACCTCCTAGGAACTTATGTAATAGGAATGGGTCAAACAATATTAGTCTGTGTAAAAACAAGTCTTTTGGTTCTAAGAAATGTTTTGTTTGTGGTAGTAAATTTCATTTGATTCGTGATTGTGATTTTTATGAGAATCAGTTGAGATTGAATAATGCACCTCTGTGGAAAAATGTAGAAAATATTCCCTCATTTGTTCCTAGACCAGCCTATGTTCCTGCTGATAGTAGGAATAGACCAACATCTGTTCCTGCTGGTAGGCCATTTCCTACTGGTTGGCATAATCCTGCTGCTAGACCTATGACCAGACCAAAAAGCCATTATTTTCAACAGTTTAGTAGGCCTGGCTCATATAACCAAATGGATATGGATGGGGGAAGATGGGGAACTGCTGTTAAGACCTCAGCAGGTTGTTCTTGGCAAAGTAACAGGCCATATATGCATTGGAGATCCAAGAACAATGGTGGATCTCAACAATCTATAGGGTTTTCCTCTTATTGATCCACAAGGCAGGCCCAAGTCAGTTCTGACTTGGGTCTCTCATGTATACTAATGTTGTACTTTCTTTTGTATATTGTAGGACAATCCTCATACAAATAAAGATATAGGTATTGTTGATAGTGGTTGTTCCAGAAGCATGACAGGTAATAAGGAGAAATTGGCTGACTTTGTGAAGATTAAAGGAGGGACTGTCACTTTTGGAGGTGGAGATGGTCAAATCACAGGAAAAGGCACCATTAGGACTTCCACTTTCAATTTTGAGAATGTTTATTATGTGGAAGAGCTTAAGAACTTTAATTTGTTCTCTGTGTCACAAATCTGTGATACCAAGAACAAAGTCCTTTTTACAGATAAAGAGTGCCTTGTACTTTCCAAGGAGTTCCAACTCCCTGATTCAAGTCAGGTTGTTCTCAGAGTTCCAAGGAGACACAATCTCTACTGCTTCAATTTGACTGACATCCATTCAGAAAGAGAAATCAAGTGTTTTTTAGATCTCTAGCGTTCCAGCCGGTAGTAATTATCACATCATCTACAAAGAAAAGATGGGAAATATTGATAGACGAGTTATTAATATTAATACCACTGATCAGACTATTACCCACAGCATCAGCGAAGGCATTATGAAGACCTTTCATGACAATAATGAAAAGAAAGTGAGATAGGGGATCTCCTTGTCTAAGGCCACGATTAATAGAGAATTCAGACGTAGGGCTACCATTGACAAGGATAGATGCTCTTGAAGATGAAAGGCAAGTTTTGATCCAAGAACGCCATTTAAGCCCAAATCCGAGACTATCGAGAGTATGATCAAAGTAATTCCAGCTGATAGAGTCAAAAGCTTTCTCAAAATCCACTTTAAAAATGAGAAGCTGTTTTTTTGTGCCATTCTATGATTTCACTAAGAATGATAGGGCCGTCGAGAATTTAACGTCCAGCAATGAATGCTG
>BQNB010032194.1:0-51428 GCA_026074375.1 Tanacetum coccineum | reverse complement strand
TGTAGACTAGTAGTACGCATCACACTAGATTTTGAATTCCTAATTCTTTCTTGTGTCTTTTTCCTAGATTCCTCTTGATAGTGATTATGAGGCATATCATGTGAACCATACGATTCTTCTTGACTATTCCTAGATGAGCCAGGTGCAATCACGTGATTAGGTTTTGCAAGCACATATTCTCGAACTCTAGGAAAATAATAAGGAGTGACTGGTTTTGAAAAAATGTTATTCACATCAACTTGGGAGGCAAACCGTGGTTTTGAAAAATTAGGTCGTTCAGATTTAAGCGCATTCAGTTGTCTAACAACTGATTGGTTTCTGGGTGGTTGTAAAACCAATTTTCCCAAGATTGATGGTTTCGCAAACTTAGTATCCACGCTATTTTATTTTAACTTTCTTAATTCGTGACAAGGATCAAAAATACCTTTTCGGGAGGTCTTGGTTGATCAAAATAAACTAGATGGATCATTGTGTAATTTAGTGAGAGAAAGTAGAGAGAGGGGATGAACACCAAAAGATGGAATATTAGATTGAAAGGAAAAATAGAAAAATGAACATCCACCCCCTCATGGAGAGCCATGAGGGGTATTTATACAAGAAGAAAAAGCTAACTATTCCTAGTTAACATAAAAGACCCCTGCGTAACACGCAGTGTCCAAAACTAATCCAATTCACGTGTAAGACGCCAGCTTCACTAAAAGTGAGGCTAACAATCTCCCTCCAAGATGGCGTCACACGTGAATTGGTTACAATGTTCCCTACAAGCAAAATAAAGAAAAATGATAAGAATGAAGTCCAGTATTCCTTGAGAATATCTTTGACGATCTACTTGAATACTCCAGCTTTATTTCTTCAACTTGTAGACGAAAGAAATGTTGAGGATGACATAGAAGTTTTCTTTACCGAACCCGGTTTTGATTGGATATTTGCACATAACTTCCTGACATGACTTTAAAAACTTTCTTCATACGCTTCTGGTCATCACGAAGTTTCTGAATTAGCTGCATGTCTTGAGAACGCTTCATATTCTTGCACTTCTGGTCATGTCGAAGTTTATCAGAATCTGCATCTCATTTGTCATCCTTGAAGTTCTCTTATCCGAATACTTCGGCTTTGATATGAATTATGCTCCGAACTTCTTCAGCTCCCTCCCAAACAGACACCCCTTAGACTGATAAGAATTAATACACCGATCTTAAGGGAGGGATGATATCATCAACATCATCTCACTTAGGAAGCATCCCAGTCTTGATTGAATTCCGCCCAAAGTACACATTTTATCCCTTTACCGAAGTCGAAACCGTGACACCAAAGTAACAAGTTAAAGCACTAATCATCTCTACGGACTAACCTCCAGCATATTTTATAAAGCCCGATCAAGTGAACTTGTTGTGCGTCCTTGATGTGTACATTTCTCCCTCCAGGAAAGTGCAGATAAGAATTGCTACACCAAAGTCAATTAAGACCCGAGCGTACACAATTTCTCCCTCTATATAGTCAAAACGGTAACATCAAAACGGTAACATAAAAAATCAACTAAGTACTGAATGTACACATTTCTCCCTCCAGGATGATGACTAACTGAGGAATCATGGAGAGCTATGAGGGGTATTTATACAAGAAGAAAAAGCTAACTATTCCTAGTTAACATAAAAGACCCCTGCGTGATACGCAGTGACCAAAACTAATCCAATTCACGTGTAAGACGCCAGCTTCACTAAAAGTGAGGCTAACAATCTACCCAGGGACAATCTACTAGTTAGTGTAGAAGTCCTTAGGTATGATTAAAAGGAGTAAATGTGAGAACAAGGGAATAGTGCCGACTGAGATGGAGCTAGTACTGGAATAAACCCAACAAGGTTCTAGTCATGAAGTCTCGGTTAGCACTAAAGGGGTTGAAGAATTAAAAAGAATTGTAAGGATAAAGGGTGTAAAGAAAGAAGCCCTCCATACACTTAGGCAGAAACCGGGTCAATACATATGCTGCCAGAATCACTAAGATGATTGCTGACATTGAAGATCGACATCATGGACCCAGTGATGCAATGCACAACCCTCCCTAGCCACTCAGAATCTCTCAAAAGATTTCTGTTTCATTTCTCACGGAGACTAAACACGTTATCTATTGACTTTCTCACTCCGAGTTAGTTGATATTGAAAAGGTGGCAGTCAGCTCCAGCCTCCGATTACTAGAACCAAAACGCACTATTGAGTCTAGAGCCAAGAGATCGTCAATTAATCTCGTTAGGACACATATCCAATTCTCTTGTCTTTCACACACTGTGGAAACAAGACTATCCTAAGAGTCCTACGCATTATCCTTGTGATATTGCCAGAACATCCGAGTGAAACGAAGATTTTCACAATGAAGATGGAAATCCTGCTAGAGCCTACATCAAACAAGCTCTTGGTAGGTGACTTGTGCGATTCTACAAGAATCAAACTTGTGTCAACTGGAAAGCAACGATGGTGCGATTCTACGTGAATCAAACTTGTTCCAGGGAATGAATTGACGGTTATTGAACATTTGACAAACAATCAAAACTCTCAAAGTGTTACAAAATATTTTCATATCTAACACTAAGACTGAAGTTTCAAATCAATTTTCTCTTTATTGCTAACTGTTTCATTACAGAATCATTTAAAGATGGAGATGGAAATGGAGTTACCAGTAACAGAAATGTCAAGTCAATCACCAAATGCTAAGACACGACCTACACTTGTTATGAAGTTAAGAAAGATCTCATAAAGGTGTCAAAGCTTCCGCAAACTCTGATATCATTAATTTCTTTACAAGTGCACAAAATGGCGATACATTACAAGATGATGGAAGATTATGTTTGGTCGATGATCTCAAGAAAGCTCAAGATCATAATCAAAGACAAGTCAATGATAAATCAAAAGATCTCTGTCACAAACATACAAGATATTAAAAGAAGAATCATATCTCTACGAGCTAAAGACTGAAGTGATTAAGTTTAGTCTTTTCAGGGGTGACCTCCCTTAGGAGGAGATTGTTAGATGTTAGAAAAAGACTCGGTCACCCGGTGTATTTAACTGTTTATTAATAGCTCGTAGTTAATAGTTTAACGTATAACTTTCGGTAATTAACCGGGTACTAATACCCGATATATTGTAAGAACTATATATATACCTCTTCCAACTTTGGAAGAAGTAGCTAGTCATTATTCATTTTCTATTTAAACACACTTGTTTCTCTCTCTAGAAAACCTCTCATGTGTTTCTCTCTTTAGAAACTAGCCAAGTCCAAGAATCGACCCCGTGTTATGATATATGATATACCACAACGTGCTTGCGTGATTGATTTTGGCAAGGGTTGGGTTAAGCATTTGCCACTAGCCGAGTTTTCATATAACAACAGTTATCACGCTAGCATAAAGGCCGCACCTTATGAGGCACTGTATGGCCAAAAATGTTGATCACCGGTGTGCTGGTCCGAGGTTGGGGAAGCTCAACTGACTGGTCCAGAATTAATCCAAGAAACAACAGAAAAGATCGTCCTGATCAAGCAAAGGATGCAAGCTGCTCAGTATCGACAAAAGAGCTACGCTGATAGGAAGCGAAAGCTAATTGAGTACGAAGTTAGGGATAGGGTTATTCTCAAGGTCTCATCATGGAAAGGGGTTGTGCGATTCGGTAAGCAGGGCAAGCTGAATCCAAGATACGTCGGACCTTTCAAGGTGTTAGCCAAGGTTGGGAAGGTTGCCTACAAACTGGAACTTCCCCAAGAGTTGAGCAGAGTTCATCATACTTTCCATGTGTCTAACCTGAAGAAATGTTACGCCGATGAACCATTAGTCATGCCGTTAGAGGGAATTCACGTTGACGATAAGCTCCAGTTTGTGGAAGAACCCGTTGAAATCATGGAACGGGAGATCAAACGATTGAAGCGAAGCCGGATACCATTGGTTAAGGTTCGCTGGAACTCTAGGAGAGGTCCTGAGTTCACTTGGGAACGTGAAGATTCGTTCAAACAGAAATACCCACAACTCTTCACAAATCGGGCTACGTCATCCGCTACAAGGTCTTAAGCTTTGAGGACAAAGCTCTTTTAACGGGTGGAGACTGTAACATTTCTTAATTTCAGGTCATTTTACGACTGCTATTATTTGTCACTATTTATTTTGGTCCGATACGCGCTTACTTTTAAATTAACTTTTAAGCTAAATCGCGTAGACCAGAAGTAATCATTTAATGTAAACAGTCATCAAATAAATTAAGGTTTACATCAAACAAGTAATATATAATTATTAAGAAGATAATTATTAACTTTGAGTATTTTACTTTTATTTGTCACCTAAAAGGTTTACGTTTCGCAATAAAATACATTCGGACGCACCCCGGAAATACCTAGACTCAAACCAATACCCACTTTTAATCCTTAAACACAAAAACTATCAATTTCTTGTGTTAATAAGCTATATGGCCGGATATACACCAAAACACACTAGAAAAATCTTCTTATAAATCCCTAAGTACTTGTACAACTTTCCTTTAATTAATGTAGGTACTTAATGTTCCTAAGTTATCTCCTTACACAATGGTTAATAACCATATGTCTTTCTTTTCCTCTCTTATGCCGCGGCTAGCATGCAACCAACACACAAATCCATAAGATTTCCAAATCACTAGCAAATCTTGTACATACATTGAGTAATTAAGAGTTGTACTTAGTGGTTTAGCTAAATACAATGTGTGACTAACTAAAAACCACTAAACCACTAGGTTAGGATCGGTTTTGGTTTGTTTGTGTAACTAGGAGAGTTAACTAGCTATTTGCCTATAAATACTTGAACACTTACACCATATTACACTCTTACAAACACAAACACTTAAACACATACACTCTTCTTGCGTCGGATCACAAACCGCAAACAAACGCCTTTACACTTTCCATTCGAACCCAAAATAACTCCTAGGATATTCACACGAGGTCACAAGAAGGTTTACGAGCCAAGGTTAGGGTGTACACAAAGCTTTGGAGCTTTGGTTTATTAGTTGGTCGTGTATTTCATACGTAGGTTGTTACATTTCTCGCGTGCACTCGAAATAAGCCCTAGGACCTTTTGTAAGTCACGGTTTAAACTTATGTCACTCTTATTTTACTTGTTTTCTTCGTTAACTAGTCGATATGTCACGTAGATATATATAACGTGCTAGCGTGAGTTCACGAATAATAAATACAAACCATGCGTGTTATACGCAATGTTATTGCGTATAACTGTAGTGCAAACATGTATAAAACGTGATAAAATATCGAGTTAAGCTTTAAACAATCATTTAAAATACACGAATAAGGATCATGGTGATCATGGGTTCGTTTTACTTGGTCACGCAAATTCTATACGTAAACACTTGAATGGAAATGCAACGACTTGCTTGGAAAGCATTCACTAACTATTTAAACGAATGCATGTGATTAATAATGATTAATAAATGTTAACGAGAGCTTAACAAAGGATTTGAAGCCCTAGAACCACACTAGTAAACCAAGGGGATTATGTTCGAGTCTTATTAGGCCCAACAACCCACTAAAAAGCCCAACAGGCCACGACCCATTTCATCGACTTTGTGTTACTTTGACCTCGAAAGATAATAAAGAGTAACTTAACTCGTCTTCCATCTCATTCAGGGAAAAGGTAAAGGATCGCATCTGGGTGGTGTGATTTTTGGTATTATAGGATGTTTTGTGTTTTTATGATTTTTTTTAATTCAGTGTAAAGAGTATAGGTGCATTAAATGCGAAAATGAATGTAGCTTGAAAGGAGTAGCTTTTATTCAGTGTAAAGAGTATAAGATGATCTTTAAACTAGTAGCAAGACATATGCTAGGTGATATGTCTAGTAAAAGCATTTAATTCACATTCAACTATAAAGTTAGAAAAATATTATTTAATTCAGTGCAGGGAAGTAGAAAATCATGTTTACCAAGTTAGCCAAGGTCATGTTAAGAGTATTAAAATACGTTTTGGCATAAGAAAATGAAAATTATAATTTTGAGGGCGTTTGGGATTGCTTATTTATTCCTGCTATTAAAAAGAAGCAGTTTCGTGTTATCCAAAGCCTTTGCTTATCTTCCTGTATTTGACAAGCAAATCGCTTATTTCAAAGTGGTTCTTTTTTATTACATTGAGATTACTTGTTGGCTCTCATATTTGAAATGATTTTGATTAGATCTATTTAACATACTAAAAATGTTTCAAGTACAATTGCATTTTCTCAAAAGAAAATAAGCCAATCCAAACACAACCTTGTATAAAATATATATATAATCATGACCTTTTTGGTCTAGCTTGGGCTAATAACTATGTAGTGACAGTGAAGATTTATGTAACCTCTTTCAAACAATTCAAACATGGTCAGAAAGTACCTGATAAATCAATCTACTTTCTGCTGTCTAAGATGTAGTGATTCCATTGCGGTATATCCAATAGCAGTATAAACCCAGAGAACATCGAAATGCATCAGCCCGGTCCAAGGCGGGGCATAATTTTGTTCGAATTGATTTTGAACGAATATTGAGTAGGAATGTGCCCGTGCGTTGCAACGGGGTTGACTTGTAGTCGGTGCGGGTTTTTTATATTGCCTACTTGTATGTTCCGCATTATTATACTCATGCTATAAATTTTGAGTAAGTAAAAAAGGGGGAAAAATAACAAATGAGCCAGCCCAAAAATATTGAGTAAGAATGTCCCTGTGTGTTGCAACGGGGCTCGCTTGTATTCGGCGCGTTTTTTTTATATTGCCTACTTATATGTTCTGCATTATTGTACTCATGCTATAAATCTTGAGTAAGTGAAAAAAGAAGAAAAAAAACAAATGGGCCGGCCAAAAAAATAGGAGCCCAAAAGAAACACAATAGCACAAAGTTAAAAAGGGAAAAACAAATAAAACAAATGGGTGGATCCAAAATATTGGAACCCATAAGAAACACAATAGTGAAGAAGAACATTCCTAAAGCATATATAGGACATGAAACAAAGAACTGGATATATGGACTCACTGATGAGGTGAAAGATCTGCAAAACCATATTGATGATAGCATGTCTTATTTTGAATCTATTATGTTTTAAAATTGAAAGCTTTTATTGTTGTTGGAGTGTATTTCGTTAGAAATGGGATGCTGATTCATGAATACTTATATCTTAGTTGAATTGTGTTCGGGTTAAAATTTTGCGTGAGGAAACACGATCATTTTTTGAACTAAATAGATTTTTGTATCTCTTTGATGCACTTTGTTAAAAATATCATTGCTTATTAGATTTGAATTGATGATTGGCATTAGCTTCTTGAAATAATACATTACTTTTCACATATGAAGCATCATAGTTTTATAAGAATCATTGCATATTATTCTATTAGATAACCTGTCGCTTTTCTGATGTCGCTGCCTGGAAAGTTATCTATACAATGTTTATGCACGATTGCTTATTAAACAATAAAGTTCTAGATATACTTGTAATGCAAATGTGATTTTAGTAAATCATATCATATATGTGACATTGTCATATTATTCATACAAACATACAGAAGCATGGTGGACTCATAACCCACTAGTCTCAGGATCGTAACCTGACTCATAATATGCTCACTTGTTTGTATAAATGTTTGATGTTGTGTCATGCACAAGTGGGAGAAATCTAAATTGTGTGCAAGGTATAACACATAACAATATGACTAATGGTTTTTCTTAACCGCATGGTAAGAAATCTAATATTCTACTAGGACTTATACACCTTGGTGTATGTCGCCCTACTTTGAACTAGTGTCAAGAAAAATGAATACATACTTCGTCATATTCACTAAAAGGTTTAGCCAATATGATTGTGTCCTCTTGTAAAGACATCAATAAGAAGTATGTAATTAACTTGAAAATACTGTTGAAGCAAAGAGTCGGCGTTCAATAATACTTTATTTAATATTCTTATGACTTCTTGTAAAGACATAATCATAAAGTCCTTGAACTGTTCTAAGACTTATAAAGTAAGCAATTGACTTGTCATGTCTCCTTGTCATGACATGTACATGAAGTCATTGAAATGTTCAAATACTTATAATGTAAAATTAGAGATTAACATGTTATGTCTTCTTGTTAAGACATGTACATAAAATCCTTGAAGTTCTCTAAGACTTCTACATTATAGCATGCAATTAGCTTGAAATTACTGTTAATGCCATTATGTTTGAACAAATTGGCAAGTATGTGAGCCAAAGGGTATTAGGTTATCTAAGGAATTGTGATAATGTCTCACAATCTCATTACTCATAGAATACCACATCGCTATGGTATGTCTAATGTGTAAAATTGAACTCTGTTGATATTGTTTAATTTTTTTGATAACTTTAACTACTCTACCTCTAATCTTATCAAGGTTAACAAAATCGAGTAAAGCCACATGTTTACTCAACATGGTTCCAACCAAGAAGGTAACTAAGACACCATCAGGTTATGGAATGGGAAGACTCCCATTAAGTCTTAACTGAAGTTTTAAATTTGTTGAGATCATGTTAAATGTGTTATTAGCAAACTAGAGTCAAGAACTATCAGTAAATATTATACCTCTCAAATGAGAAAAAATTTATTGTTACTCAACTTGCTGCGTATTTGGAGAAAGTCTCCTCTTACACGAAGTAAGTGGGAGCATATGTTTTTGGAGAAAGTCTCTTCTTACACAACCTTCTGAATGCACTAGCAAACGACATAATGAATGTTAATATGTAGTCCATAAAAGAAAATCATTTTTTGAATTTGATTGATCTTTCAAACATCGGTAAGACTGAGACGTTAAATTGGTTCTTCTAAAAGAAGACTAATATGGACTAAAATGTACACACATTTAAACGCGCGCCTTGTGGTAAGAATTTTACTTATACTCAAGCGATTGACTATGATCAAAACTTCTTTTCCATACAAGCGTTAAATGAATAAAGATAGTAATTACCATACTTGATTTCCTGAATATGAAATATGGCAATTGGATATCAAAACTCCTTCTTGAATGATTACCTTTGCGAGGACGTTGTGTAATCAAAAGGGTTTATGAATCCAAGTTATCTTTAGAAAATGTGCAAGCTGTAAAATCCAAGTGGATTAGAGCATGCATCTAGGAGATGGAATCTTAAGTTTAAATAAACAATTTGATTTTGATTGAAACAAAGAGATCCCCTGAGTACACCTTAAAGCTAGTCGAAGCATTATGTTTTGTCTTTCTTATATCTTATATGTTGTCAACATATTAGAAATAATATTTCACCTAAGCTAGATTTTAATCCTTAGTTTGAAATAGTATTTCTATCAATAAATATAAGAAATAAAACATGTAACGTTGGAGCATACGTTTACTAAGATAAACATACGCAATTAATAAGTCTAACACAACATGACACATCATTGAGCAAGACTCAAGTTCTATCTCACCTGATGAGTTACACACATGTTTGAAAACATTTGGTTCAGCTAAAGGTTTCATTATGTATGTTATGATATGTATTAGACTAATTGTAACACTTGCATGAATGCAAGATGAACCTAAAACCATAGTATCTAAGTGAAAGTCAATAGACTACTATAAAAGGAACATTCTAAAAGACCTGCAAAGGACTAAAGACATGTTCATAGTTTACGGATTTTAATAAGGAAATTAGTGTTAAGTTTATACACTAATGATTATTTTGATTGAGATGATTCTCAATCCTTGTCATTGCAGAATTTTCATCATAAATGATAATACTGCTGACTGGACATGCTTGATTGGAAGCATTGTTGCACTATTCATTAAAGAATAAGAATACTTCACAGTTTGGGAAGCTGTTAAGAAGATTGTCTTATATAGGTGGTTTTGCTTGCTTCAAACAACCTATGTAATGTATGGTAGTGATGCTAGTATTATTGTAATAGCACATGAACGCACATATACAAAATGACAATCATTGTATCATTCAAAACCTTTACTGCCTGTGAGTTTTGAAACAAGTATTCTCAAAAGTCACTCAGATGACAACTAAGTTGGTACTTTTTACAAAGTTAATGTCTTGTACCAAACAAGTTCATCATGCTAGGAACATTGAACTTTGACCCGCTAGTAGTCTCATGTATATCTGTTTTTAGTATTTGGATAATAGAACATTAAGCAGTTGTATTAAACAATGAATTGATATACCTGGTATGATCGTATTCATTTATACAACTGTGTTCTATATTAACATGTTTAATTTCATGAATAATTTATTTATTCTAAATCGTCCATTGTCAGTTAATGATACGGGAGCATCATTGAATTAAGGCAAATGTGAGTGTTTTGGTAATATTCATATAGTATGAATATTAAAGGATGATAGCACCAAACTCATATGTTGTTCATTGGATGAACATTGGACTGACCCAACCTATGAGTATTCACTACATGGATCGGCGTCAATAGTGAATCTCGCAAGTGGTTATGTCTCTCATCCTCAGACTTGAGATGCAAGTAGGTTTTGTGTGTGTGGAATGTCAATCTTAGATATGGTTCAACGTTGACCTGTTGAAGGCTGCTATAAAGGCTATTTTCAGGAGGGATATGAAACACATAACAGACACGTACAGTCAAAATAGGATTTGTTCCTCCACATGTTATGGAGTAAGATACTACTGGGCCCCTTGATGATTTGAACAGATGTATGTGTGGCCGCACCCAAATGTAATTAAGATGATACTTAATTAATTTAGTAATCTTGTTTAATGTCTATATCGAGAAACATAATTGTTAAACACAAGAATGACTTATGATCCATGTCAAATGTTTAACATAGTATCTACAACAAAAGGATGATTGATATCTAAACCATTTAAAATAAGATGTTTAAGAAAAATCCTCATATGTTTCTGGGGGCATTGGCGTATTGCTAGACGCTAACCTTTGCTTGTATTATTACTTGACTATTATGACGTGCGTAAGTGGGAGCTGTTGGAGTATGCTCAATTATACGGCTAGACATATGTAAGCCTATAGGGTGACACACATATACACTGAGGTGCCACTGTATATAGCGTGTTTATTGTATCCACAGTATATAAATAAACTACATAACTCGGGATCAATATTAGGCTTATAATAACTAAGTAATGTACTTAGTTTAATGGACTTGGAAAACAAATGGGAGGCCCATTTGGAGCCCATAGATGGCCGACCTTATGAAGGTGTTTTAAGGAGGGGATAAGATCAATTTTATGATATAAATATATAGATATATTCTCATAATTTGGGTATATAGGTTACCAAAAATGTTTTCCCTCTCCTTCTCTATTAAAACATACGACACAAATTGATTCCATATCTAGGGTTTTCATTTTTGATCTTTTAATCTTGAATCTTGATCATTCAAGACTTGATCCCAAGGTTACGGGTTTAAGGACTAGCATCCAAGACGTATACGATGAAGTGTAGTGTGGATACATCATGGAGGTGATCTCCTTTGATCACTTGGTTTCATTGGGTGTTTCGTGTTAAGGTAAAGGTCACCATTTGATTCTACTAATCACGCTACAAAGGTAAACTTTTCTTGTTTTTATTATGATTGATCATATGACTCTATGGATCCGTTGATTGGTGATTTATCCGCTGCGTTTAATTCTTAATAATATGTTATTTAATTATCAAATCACCTACACCACTAACAAAGTCATAGTGTTTAGTGGCCTATGGGAGTACACTCTGTACCTCCAGTCCTATTATCTGGTATGAACTGAACCCACAATTGAGCTAAATTTCTAACAGTCCTCCTCAATTTAGTATACTTCCTTTGCACAAAAATTAAACATTAAACAAAACAAGTGCATAAACAAAAATATCCCGAGGAATGAATTTCCCAGGTTGATTTTGTTGTTTCATAGTTGATAACAGAATTCATTTGGTCATCTGGTAGGACATACATGATGAGACTTTTAAGTCGTTAATCTAAGTTAGTAGCCTTTCTTTCATCACCTGTCCATTGTCCTTTAGGTTTTTGTTGACCAGCTATTTGTGGGACATAAGGATCATTGAGAAGAATATTTTTGAATTTGGGTTCAATACAAATTATGTGGCACATGAACTTCTTCTTCTAATTGGTGACACCTTAAACATAAGAGGAGCATTTAACTGGCCACCCCTATATTCAAGAGTTTGTGGTAATTCAGCTGTCATTTTAATGGATATTGATTTTAAAAATCTTTTTGAGCAGTTTTATAAAAAGCTTTTGAATAGGTTTTATAAATTAAAATGGCTCTGATACCACTTGTTGGTCCCATTGAATGTGATATAAGGTTATTAAGTTAAGTTAATCACATTCCATGATAACAAAGTGTTTGTTTTAACAAATAAATAAGAGATAATAAGAACAAGTTTAAATCACTCAGAAGTAATCTTTCAATGTATAAATTCTTATTAGAATGAATATAGAATATATGACATACTTTGCTTGCAAAATAGCAAAGTGGTTGAATGACAATTTGGGTGATCTCATCTAAAACTTAAACTAGAACCTAAGTTACAAGTTTAAGTACAAACTATTTAACCAAAACTTGAGCTTCAGCTCCAGTGGTTCTCTTAGTTTGATTTAGGAGTAAATTGCTCTACACTGTATTTCATATTAATTGGAAGAGATGCATATTTACTCCCAAATCTTATTCCTTTTATAATCAAGGAATTAGTGTTTACAATGGGTTACCTAGGACACATGTCATGCATTAGATGGGTTGTTGAGATACCATTTAATACACACATGCTTTAAGATACTAGATACAGTCTTTTAGGGAAAGTTGTTGTACTTCTATACCAACTTTAAAAGTATTTATTCCCAAAGAGATATGCTTTATTCTTTTTGACATAAAGAAATCTTTATCCCGCCTTGTAAACCTTCTAGAAGTGAAACATTTCATTTCATCTTCTGAGAGGAGATCGACATCATTCAGCTTGACATTGCCCACTAAGCTGAACTGAAGCTCTTGGTAAGGTCTTCTTCAGTTTCTGAACCACCACATAAAGTGAAGTAAAGATATTACTTGATCTTCTAAAAACATGAAAAACTAAAGCTGAGTTGTCTTTAGCCAGACTATACATAGGGTATTTTATGTTTAAATCTACTAAGAGACTGAAGGGCTCGGAACTGACCCAACATAAAGAATAAAAGAATGTGTGTGTCTTGTGCATCACCTCCTCGCCTCCTTTTATAAGGTGAGGGGGTCGGTTAACAAATCCTAGGTCGGCTAGGAAACCTCAGGCCAAACTAAAACCGGCACAAACACATACCATGTTGGAATTTGATAATCAGTTAACCATTAACCATACGAGTACGCAGCGGATATGGATCTAGTTTGGTTCATATAATTAACACACAATAAATAAACAAATTAAGGAACATGAAAAGTAAATAGAGACATACCCTTGAAGTCAACAACAAATGGTTATAAAACAAGTGACTAAGTTGTCACCTCTACGAGTGCTCACACAAACACGTAAACAAGCACGCCCGGATGCTAGTCCTACTTCACGTGTATCCAATACAAAAAGTGTAAACCAAACACCTCTGAATAAAGTCCCTAAACCACTTTTATAACAAGGACCGAAAATCAGCAAGTGAATACTAAGGGTTAACCGAATTCGGTTGTACCTACTGCTACAGTACCACCGAAATAGAGATCCACAAACCCTAGCTCGAATCCGACTATTGTCACACCTTGACAATATGTAAACCAATGTATTAAACCCTCTGGAACAAACTTAGGATCGAATCACAAGTGGTTTAACCCTAAAATAGTTAACCGAATTTGGACAGGGAGTTTTGGAGTTAACCAAAAATCAAGACTGCTTTGATTTGGGTTTTGATTTCAGCTGTTATATGATAAGGAGGGGAATGAACGAATTCTACTGAGTGTTTAGGGTTGTAAGTTGTGTATTATGAATCAAGGGATGAGGTATTTATAGCCTCAAAGCCCTTAGTCATGATAAGACTCAAAAACTTAAATTTAAGTCATATCATAATACTAAAACTTATCCCAACTCTCTTCTCCTCTTATCACCAACATACAACTTGGACACTCTTTAGAATCTTCCAAAGCCAACCAAATCATTTAGGACAACCCTTGGATTTGTCTCAATCATTTTATATCTATTTGGTTTACTTTTAAAAACTTTCGTAAAGTTTAAGCGCGCTCTAAATGTTTTTCGTGTGTGCCTCCAATAGGCTCACACACTTCTAGTCATGTTTGAGCTAATCCAACTCACATAATCCAACAACTCCCACTTGGGAGTTGGAGTAGCAGACAGCCTATACACTAACGACGGAAACGTCTAGCAACACTCACATTCGTTTTTAAAACTAGAAGTGTCTAAGATCAAGTTTCATAAACATTCTCAGTAGCATGGTTATTTATCTCTTGCTATAATCATCCCTTTGTTCAAATACCGTTAAACCATGGATATGGATCCTAACTCATTCCATATAGTTTAACCATTTATATTCTTGTTATAGAATTTAATACAGATATACCAAATGTAATCAAGAATCATCTTGCATTACCCTTTGGGTTTGGCCAAATAATTATCTGATTAATTTTGGAGAGGCGCCAAGGTATTATTTTGCACATCAAGTGGAGGAACAAATTCTTTGTTGAATACAAGTGTTGTGAATGCTGCTTCACATCACTTCCAATAATAGTCTTTATAACTACCATTTTCAGGTTAGCGTTTCACTTAGAATTAAAAAGTGATATCCACACATACCAGAACTTGTTTGTATTCTCAAGTCTAAGGATGACTTAACTAACCATTTTTGATATTTTACTCATGACTACGGATCCAAAAGTAAGTATTTGAAGGTTAGGGTGTCCAATATGCATCCCTTGTGAATAACATATGAGTTTTGCGAGAACCTTTCATATATTCAAAGAATATAACCAACACCCATATTTTTTTTTGTAACAATATTCCCATACTGTTAACCAACATTGGACATATTTAGAATGATAAATCATTCATGGATTAAACATGAAAATATATAATAACAATTATTATATGAATGAATAATATATACTAAGTATCTTTATTCATCAGAAAATAAAAATTGTCTTACAATCCCAATTATCCAAATACTAAAACAGATATGCATGAAACTAATTAGCAAGTTGAAGTCCAATGTTTCCAACATTCTCAACTATTTCTTTACAAGATAGCTAAATAGTTATCTGAGTAAACTTTCCAAATACTTGTTTCAAATTCACAAATTTGTGAAGAATTTTGAACGCTATGATGAGTGTCGTATGTATATTTGCATACTATTGCAAGAATCATAGTATGGAAATGTGACAATACCTTTAACGAGGTATTTGAAGTCAACAACATACCTATCTCAGACAGTCATCTTTACAGTTTCTTAAAATGTAAAGTATTCTCATTCTTTAATGTGTATTGCAACTATGCTCTAAGACGAGCATATCTAGTTAGTAGATTTATCATAAAAGATGAAATCCTACTTCAACTAGAATTGATTATTCTCTAGCATCATGTGTAGACAAACAACACTATGCCTTATATAATTCGTAAACATTTATTTCAACAATCATCTAAATCACGATATTGTTGTTATCAGTCATCTAAATCACTCTCAATTAGACACTGTTGTTGTTAGCTCATCTTGCTCTTGTGTAAAAGTAACAAGTCTCATACACAATATAAAATATACATGATGAATCCTTTGTTAAAACACAAGGTTTCCATCCATGTATTAAATTATCTCAAGTGAAATATATCATTTAAGACTTGCTTCAATGATGTATTGCATCGTGTTTGGACTTAATTTCCGCATATGTTTATTTCATTAAACATTTTTTTCCCAAGGTCATTTTTATTTCCTAAATTCCCAAGTGAAGTCTCATTCCAACCTTAAGGATTAACATCTATCTTAGATGGAATGATACCTTCAATTTGTTAAACAACAAATGAATTTTAAGGAAAAAACATAGTGCTCCCACTTGATGTCAGATGTACTCAGGAGTTATCTTAATTTAATCAAAAATCATATTGTGATTAAACTTAAGATCTCAGCTCCTAGATGCATGATCTAATCCACTTGGATTCTATTATCTTGTATACTTTATAAAGATTATTTTAAACTCATAACCTTTTGATTACACACCATCCTTACAAAAGGTAATCATAAAGAAAAGAGTTATAAAACTTAATCGTCGTATTACAAATATAGACTCATAACCCTTTTTGATTACACATCGTCCTCGTAAGGTAATCATTAAGGAAAGAGTTATGATCCTTAATTCATCATATGTCAGATTCAAGAAAATCTGTATGATAATTTGTTATCTTTATATGATTAATGCGTATAGAAAAGAAAGATTTAATCATAGTCAATTGCTTGAGTAAGATTAAAACTTTTATCATCAGTCAGGCATTAATATATATAATTTTGTCCTTATGAGCCTTTCTTTAAAAGAAACTCATTGTCACCTCACATTTTACTGTTAGATGAAAGATCAATCAATCTCAAAACATTGATTGTCTTTTAAGGACTGCATCTTATCATTCATAGTTCTAAGATATTTATCAGATCCAAGATGTGATAATTCATCTTATTAGTTAGCAGGTTTATTATGACCCTTTAACTTATATTCCTCAGCATTGATATAAAAATATCACTCCATTGATGAGGCATCCTTACGGATTTATGAATGAGAGTTACATTATACTTTGGTTCAACATTTTCATGCTTAACCTTAGTATGACATCAGCAAGTGAATTCAGAAGGTTATGTATTTTGTTCTTGAATATCTTCAAGATCTATAGATGCTCCCACTTACTTTTGTAAGAAGAGATACTTCTCTAAACACTAAGTATTTAAGCAACAATAAATTGTTCTTAATTGGGACAACAAAATACATTTTACAGTTCTCATCTCTAGCTTGTTAATAATATGCTTCATAAGATATTAACAAATTTGGTGAGTAGGGCTAACAGATAGCCCTACTGGTGCCGTTGGTGGGTGTGTGTTTGGTTAAATGCATATGTGTGTTAAAGGGGAGGTCCAGGGTTCGAATCCTTGGCCTCCCTTTTTGATAAAAAACTTTTTTTTTCTTTTTTTTAAAACTTATAAACCTAACAAAAATAAGTAAAATTAAAAAAGACAACTTTTTACAAAAAGTTAAAATAAGCAGTTAAATAAGCAAAGAAAACTGACAGGTTACCTATTTTTTACTCTAAGTCTAAATTAAGCTAACTATTTGGCTACTTTAAAGCAAATAAGCTAGGGAAAAAGGAAAATAAGCAAAAACAAATGAACAACTATACCTAATAAGCAAAGCAAACCAAAATAAGCAAGTAAAAGCAAAAAAGCACAAAAATCTCAATTAAGCTAAGGGGCAAAACAGTTAAACCAACAGCCCAAAGGGCAACTTTAGGGCTTATTTCTAAGCACCTAGAGGAACCTTATGGCTTAATAAGCTATATGAGCTTGAAGTATGGCTTATGGGCTTTAAGAAACTGCAAAGAAAACAAAGTTTGAAACAAAAAAAAATATTAAGCCCCCCCTACAAAAAGGCTAATGGAAAGTGGCTTCTCACAGTCAGCATACACTGACTTTGGCTTATTTTGGTTTTAAAAAGAGCTATATGCAGGCTTATAAATAAGCCATAAAATAAGCTTCAAATTAAAAACAAAGTTAAAACAGATTGAAAACACTAACCAAAGAGCTTATGCTCAAAGTTTCAAAACCTAAAAACCATTTTTGCTAACTTAAATTCAAGATTGAAAGATGGCTTTTAAAAACTTGACAGTTTCTTTTTGGGCAAATACTCAAATGACCAAACACATTTTTACAACTGCATTTTGACACATTGAAAAGACTTTAAAAGACAACACTTGAAAGTATGAATTGAAAAAGCTAATTGAAATCAGCACAAAACAAAACTATTTGACACCACAGTTTTGAACAACAATTAGATAAACTCAAAAACTACCTAAAGAACTTTAAAAACTTTAAAAAATTGCTTAAATAAACCTTAAAAAGGTCTGGCAAAGATGGCCAAATGACCCACTTGGTTTTTAACCCAATATGACCCGTTTGACACCTTGTGCCAAACATCCCTTCTAAAAGTTTGAATCCTTTTTTTTGCTGAAAAACCAACAATTAAAGCCAAGTTTATGTAAACAGGATAACAAGCAAAGTATAATTGAGCATAATAAACACAAAAACACACTGATAAGCAGTATTTAAATAAGCCACAAGGAATAAGCATACAAAAGGCAAATAAAGGCAGATTCACACAAAAACTTAAACAAAAGGCATAATATCAAAAAGTAAGCATACACAAGCATAAAGCAACACAATAAGCAACAATAAGCATAAAATAAGCACTGCTACAGTAGAATGCAAAAAAATTCAAAAGTGAAACTTACAAAGGTCCTTAGCTTATGGCAATGAAATAAGCTTTCAAAAAGCTTAATAACAAACCTAAATGCTTCCCATAAGCTCTAAACCAAGGCCATCCCTTATAAACCTGCTCAAAAATTTCATCCACAATTCCCAATTTTTTTATTTGGTTTTATTTGGCTTTTTAAAAAACGAATTTAAACAAGGCATTTATAATAAGAATTAATGACTTAAAAAACTTGTATAATAGCTTAAGAAACAGTATTTAAATACATAAGCTTAAATGACAAATATTTAAAGGAAAACACTAAAATTCATAAAAGTAAATGACAAGTAATCAAAAGACTGAAATTTAAATGACAATTTAATTAAGAAAACAATGTATTAAAATGGTACAAATATTGGTTACAAGCTTTTGCCTTAAACACAAAAATTCAACACTACAAATGAAATACAATAGTCTATTTTTTACTAAGTACTAGGTCTTGAGGTCTTCACATCTTGTGCTTCTTATCTGAGTGCAAAGAGGTGTGTGTTTCTTGTGTTGAGAGATCCCAAAGTCATCTTGGCCATTGAATTTTTCTTGGTGCCCAATCCATGATTATGTCCAATTGATCTCTTGTCTTCATTCCATGTCCAATGGTTGCAAAGAGGATTGCCAAGGTGGATATGGCAGCTAGTGAGGTGGGGTGAGTATGAGAGTGAATGTTTGGACTGGGGTGAATAGTAAACGAGGTAGACAAGATGGTGAACAGTGGGGGGTGGGTTTTGCGGTAAATAGTTTTGTGTTTAACATGTTACAACTTTAAGGGTTGGGAACATTTAGTCCCATGAATATGTATAAAGGGGTTGGGTTGGGGGGGGTTAGTTGTTGCAATGAAAGTCCTTGTGGAGATGAATGTGTTTAAAGACTTGGCAAAAATGACCCTCCAAAGTAAATAGTGTTTATGTCATGGTTTAGTCCTTTGGGATAACGACAATTAACACTAAAAGGGATGGCTGTTTAGGGTTACGTTGTTTTGGAATTGGCCATGTGATGTGATATTAGGGCCGAGTAATGATTAATAAAAGGGAATTGGGCTATTTGGATTTAGGCTTAAAAAGTCTTCAATATAATAACTAATGGACTGGTCCCGGCCCATTTAGATGGTACGGGTGGGCCCATAAAGTGTTTCTTCATTTTTTTGCTTTCGGCTTGACTTTACTTTGTCGAGGCTGACTTTGAATTTGACTTTCTTGGACTTTGGCTTTGATTTGACTTTGTCTTTTCACGCTTTTTCATTCTGTGTTCGGTTTTGTCTGTTTTTGCTTAATTTTTTGTTCTTTTGTCGGATATCCGTTTCCTGCACAATATAAGTGAAAACCAAACAAATCAATGTATTTTGGGGTACGTTTTTGGTCTTTGTAGAGTCCGTTTTTAATAAAAAGGGTAGTTAAATTAATACAATACCAAAATCCCCCCATACCTAAACTATTGCTTGACCTCACGTATTTCTAAAATAATCACTTAGAAAACAAAGACCCTCAATCCCCACGACTAATAACCTCAAAGTAGCTAAGTGTTCGTCAAGGGAAAATAAAGAATCAAGAGTTTAGAAAAGCCCCGTTTTGACCATTTTTTAAATGTACACTTATTCCTACACATATTTTTGTATTTTTCTTTTTCTCATTCTTAGTAACTAACATATTTGACTTTCGTTATTTTATAACTTTTAGGGATCATAGAACAAGATGCATTTCAATCCTAAAATGCCCCTAAAAAGGATAAATTCATCGTTCCTGACTTTTTATATTTTATTCCAAACCAAGCAAAAAACGAAATCACCGCTAAATATAGTGAAGATGAAAACTACACTACTCATATTTGCAACCTTAGAACATTACCACTACCCGACAATTAATATATAATATGAGAATGAGCATTTCAATTTCAACAATAGATCAACGTTTTGCAAAAATCTATGCTTCACGTTCCACCCGAGAATAATGAGTTTGAAGGCGAGATCATCCCATGTAGCGACTTTCGTCTCGGCACATCCCAACCTTGCGGCTAAGTGACCATGCTTTTGACACCCCATAGAGACTAGTATCGGGACTCACGGACCATCGGTTTCAAAAAACTCTTAGGTTTCTTGTTTACACATAGCTTATTTAGAGAAACTTAAATGAAATATCTTAGTTCAAAAGCATGCATTAAACATTACGAAAAAAGATTTACCCTATATTTAATAAATCATAATTTATTGTACTTAAAATATCACATTACATGAACAATGTACATCCTCGACCTTTTAGAAGGCTGCAACATCGTTGTGAGCCGCAAGATGCACAACTTTTATCAGTCTCGGGGTTTTATTATTTCTTACTATGAGCTGTTTTTTAGAAGGCTGCCAACATCGGTTTGTGAGCGCAAGATGCAGCAAACTTTTATCAGCCCACAGTTTATAATTATTACTCATTTTTTTTCTTTTTTTCCATTTTTTTACTTTATATTACCACGATATAGAGAAAATTTCATTTTAGAAAATTTAAGTATAAATTTGAACTAAAATTATTGATATCGACTATACTTCAAAAATTGTTGATTTAAGTTTAATTTTCAAAAATAGCACTATTATTAGTCCATTAGAAAAGCTTATTGGAAGAAAAAGCCACAAAAAACATACATGAGCTCTTAATATTTTCCAAATAATCCTTGTTTAGCATCCAACTCATACTTAACTCTATCATTTTTCCGTATCTTCGAAGAAGATTCTCGAACGCTTAGACCTAAAGTAAAGAAACAACTAGAGCACAACACGCTCGAATCGAGTCAAATTCACTCTTAATCTCCCATCAGAGAAAGTCAAAACTGTGACAAAGACTTATTTATTTTTTGAAAAAATTAATATATTAATACTTCTTTTTTTGAAATATATTGTTAAAAACGGGATTACGTGCAAACAACGACAGCATGCACACTCAAATCGGAAGACCCCCCCCCCACTACTAAATAAACAATTGTCCTTAAAGTTTTAAAAGGGTCTCCTACGTAACACCTAAGCTGTTTATTATGTAGCTTAAAGATAAACGTTATCGATAAGATTTGGATATCGTATTCCCAAATGAACTGAGGAAGTGAATGCTTTGTACGAAATGACAAAACCGCGAGCACGAGAGGCTTCAAAATTCGGGCAATCCTGGACATACAACACAAAACACAAAACACGGAAAATGGAAGAGGCGAGCCTTCACACAACAACAAAAAACACTTATTCATTACTACTACTACTTAATTAATAATTAGGATAAGCATGGGTTGCCACCCACGAAGCGCTTGTTTTAGGTCACTTAGCTTGACCCGATCCCCCCATACTTGAGTTGGTCAATGGGGATAGAAATGTGGATGACGAACACCCAAATTAGAAGTGTTGTCTCCATGAATCATCATCGGGCTTTCAGGAGAAAGCTGGAAAGCTTTCAAGCCCCGATGTGATGAAGAAGGAGGAGATTTCTCTTTATAAGAAAGAACACCGTGAGTGAAAACTTTGTCTTCAATTCGTAATGAAAAAGGAAGTAAAATTATCAATCACGGGAAAGAGGAGCAAGAAAATCTCGTGATTCGACTTCAAAGCATTATCCCCGAATCGTAAATCTTGTTTCTATCTCCGGAAGGAGAAGAAACATCAAGATCGGATCCGAGATCATTAGAAGGAATGAAGTCAAAATCCAATTGAAGGGCGGGATGGGTAGGCAAAATATTAGGCACATCCACGGGGATGTCTTCCACCACATTAATGGTTGAATCTCCCAAATCGGGATAATCAACATGAAATGAATCAAACTTGGGAAGGGAAGTAGAATTATTGTCATCTTCTGAGTCGAAATCATCACTCTCAATACCCAGTGGTATTGAGTCATCCGGACCAAAAAATATATCGATCTCTTCCCTAAGAGAGTCACTATCCTCAACGGGAAGAAAATGTGGTAACAAAAAAAAAGAGACTCGATGATCGTATTTAGAAAAGTCATGGAAAATCTACCGGTGAACGGGATAAGAGTTATCGTAAAGGTAAACCCCAAAAACAGAATATCACCCTCCGGATCCAAGGTTGATATTATCAATTCCTCGTGAATTGATTAAGACGAGTGAGTTTCACCAGCGAACCATCGAGAAAAATCAAGCTTGAGGAGGGGAAGCATCAAAGTATCCATGAGTTGACTAATGATTCAAAGAAGATAAACCGGCATCAAAACGAACATCTTTTCGGCATAGAACGAGGTCTTTAGAAAGAATCGGATTAAACAGACTAGAAATAATTTCCTCGTCAAGATAAAAAAAAAAAAACAAAAAGAGGGTTCGAATCAGTTTTTAAAACTCATTTCGTGAATAAACTCCTCAATGACTTGACTCGTCATCCTCTAGAGGAAGACTCGTACGAAGAAAGGGAATTTGGAAAACTTCGTTGAAAAAGCTGTTGTTTGAGATCATCACAAACGGGGCAGCATCACACACTCACGTTCAACTCTCAGTACTTACTTTGGGTTTTTGGACAATGCCCACAACACTAACTATATGAATTCGTCTGATTCCGTCTCAGAATATGTCAAATGCCTCAATCCTACATTATGGGGAGTCCGTTTTGTGAATTCGGTAGAATTGGCTAGAACGTGTCGATGAGAAATTCTTGTGTTGCAAAAGAAAACTCATCGTCGTCATCATCATAAGACTGAGGTAGTGCAAATTCCCACTTGGCGTAATAATAAATTCAGCTAACTCATCGTTTAAGGCTTTTGCAAATCTTGAAGAAGTCTGTAAGCAATTCTTTACCTCCTCGTTATTGAATGTTGCTTTACTTTACAAGCAAGTTTAATTTCGAGAAATTATCCAATCAAGCATTAAAACCTTCGTGTTTTCCTAAAAGAAATACATTAAAATTTTTTAGAAAGTTTTCTATCGGATTCATAAGGTCCTTCTCGGCTTGCAAAGCTTCCATGCCATTTCTTTAGATGTTGCTGAATGACGAAAGTTTTTTTTCGCGAAGGGTTCACTTTGGTCAAAAACCAAAAATTAAGAACATAACACGGATTATTCTTAATCATTCATCGGTAGACATAGAAAATTCAATGAGGACCCCCGCAATTTGGCACAATACTGCTCATCGAAGACAATATGATCCACATTGACAAGTCCTCATACAGCCCCAATAGCGGGTACAACAAATAATGTAGTTGAAAACACGGGTGAATTTGTTGAAAATAATCAAAGTTTTGATTGAAACACGGGTCCAGATTGTAGACAAACGGACTTGAGTGGACAATCGAATCATAATGAGCACCGTTCCCAACACAACACACATACATCGTTGACAAAAGAAAACGTCCTAACGAATCCCCACATCCGGAACAAAAATTTTGTTGATTTGTGCAGACATTGAGAAAAATTTTGTGCCAAAATTACACTGTGGTCTTGAAAGTGGGAACTTTTGTATCTAGAGGTGTGTATCAAAGTAGATTTCATATTAAGAACACATGGAATGAGTTAGGGGTTTGCGGAGGTGGTTGAAAAACATTTGGATAGAATCTGCGAAAGATTATGGATTAGAGTCATCAATTGATGAATATTCATTACAAATGTGGCAAAATCCTTTACTAAGACCAGACCAACACCTCTTGCAAGTACACCGTTGACAATGTTCATGTTCTTCTAACGGATCTTTACAATGAAAACAATGACATTGATTGAATGACGCCATAAGAATTAACAATCAAGAGGATAATGAAAGCAGAATTAAATGCAAAGGAGGTTTTAAAAGGAGATTATTTTTGTTTTTCGAGATTGATTGAACAATTTATTTAAATAGCCTAAAGAGAACTTAAACAATAATCAACTTGCTT
The DNA here is from genome assembly GCA_026074375.1 of Tanacetum coccineum. NCBI lineage: Eukaryota > Viridiplantae > Streptophyta > Magnoliopsida > Asterales > Asteraceae > Tanacetum > Tanacetum coccineum. The sequence continues at coordinate 27,135 of BQNB010032194.1, read as the reverse complement.
TATGGAGCTCATAAAAAGAAAACGCACAAAGGAGCGGAGGAGCGGGAAAGCGCGAAGCTATTAAAAACCTTCTCCTTTCGGGTCGTAGTTCCTCGGAACAACCCTCCTTATACCCCTCTTGGAGTTTGTTAAACTTTTAAAGGTGAGCCGTACTTGACAAGTGACACAAAGGCAAGTTTTAAATCTTTGAATTGGGAACTTATTTGGTATTGTTAATTAATTGATATTCACAAAATTGGAAAAGTAAAATATTTTTGGTTTTTATAAAAATATACACAAATTCAAACACTAATCTTCAAACCAACGATAATCGCACACACCTCCCCGGTAACGGCGCCAAAAAATGATGAACCTTTTAAACTCCCTTTTTTGTATATAAAAATTATAATAGAATAAAATAAATATATAAGGATAAATATCAAGATTATAATTTAATTATAGTACATAATAATCCAAAGATTCAAAGAAAATTCTTATTGACCAAAGAAAATCAAAAAATCCCCCGATCTTCTTCCCAACGAAGTGCAAATTGAAAAACAAAAAAAAAAACAAGAAGACGTTTGTGATCGCGCTTTGAAGTTTAAAAAGATTTTTGGATTAGGTTTTCTAACTTCTACAATTAAAAATTCAAAAACGAATTAAGAAAACCTAAAAACTAAAAGCTATTAGCTATTAAACCTAAAAACAAGACGGAACTTAAAAACCCCCCGATTTAAAAAAAAACTAAATTATCAAATTTTAAAACCCTAAATAAATTTTTTTAGTTTTTTCTAATCCTAAATGACAAACAAAAAGGAAAATTAAAGAAAATCCAAATCGGAAAGCTTAAAGTGAAAAAACAAGAAAACCTAGAAACCGGCCCGAATCCCGTTCTTTAAAAAAACGAAAATCTAAAATATTAACCCACAAAAACAAATTTAAATTTCCTAGGTTCTATTTGGGTAAAAGAAAAATATTTTAATTTTTTTTTTTGAACTTTTTAATAATTTGTAATGAATCACAACGATTTAAAAAAGAAAATTAATTTAAAAATAAGTACACGAAAAGAGAAAAATTTTTAAAAAAATGCAAGAAAATAATTAAGCTATGCAGGTTTCAGGAAAAATAAGAAGTTTTGAAAAAAGGCTTATAAATATGCCAGAATAATGCAATTCGTCTTAAAAAGCTTAAATGGGAAAAATGGTAAAATATTAAAGGGTGATAGGGCTAACAGATAGCCCTACTGGTGCCGTTGGTGAGTGTGTATTTGGTTAAATGCATATGTGTGTTAAAGAGGAGGTCCAGGGTTCGAATCCTTAGCCTCCCTTTTTGATAAAAACTTTTTTTTTCTTTTTTTAAAAAAACTTATAAACCTAACAAAAATAAGTAAAATTAAAAAAGACAACTTTTTACAAAAAGTTAAATAGCGGTTAAATAAGCAAAGAAAACTGACAGGTTACCTATTTTTTACTCTAAGTCTAAATTAAGCTAACTATTTGGCTACTTTAAAGCAAATAAGCTAGGGAAACAAGAAATAAGCAAAAACAAATGAACAACTATAACTAATAACAAAGCAACCAAAAATAATCAGTAAAAAGCAGACAGAAAAGCACAAAAAGCTCAATTAAGCTAAGGGGCAAAACAGTTAAACCAACAGCCTAAGGGGCAACTTTGGGGCTTATTTCTAAGCACATAGAGGAACCTTATGGCTTAATAAGCTATATGAGCTTGAAGTATGGCTTATGGGCTTTAAGAAACTGCAAAGAAAACAAAGTTTGAAACAAATATAAGCTAAAAAAGGCTAATGGAAAGTGGCTTCTCACAGTCAGCATACACTGACTTTGGCTCATTTTGGTTTTAAAAAGAGCTATATGCAGGCTTATAAATAAGCCATAAAATAAGCCATAAAATAAGCTCAATTAAAAAAAAAGTTAAAACATGAACTGAAAACACTACCAAAGAGCGATATGCTCAAAGTTTCAAATTTGCTAACTTACCTCAAGATTGAAATGGCTTTTAAAAACTAAAAAAATGACTTAACAGTTTCCTTTTTGGAGAAATACCAAATGACCAAACCACTTTTATACAACTGCAATTGACACAAAAAGCCTTAAAAACAACACTTGAAATGATTTGAAAAGCAAATTGAAAAAAGCACAATCAAAACAGTTTGTCACCAAACAGTTTTGAACAACAATTAATAAACTCAAAAAACAACCTTAAAAGGACTTTAAAAACTTTGAAAAATTGCTTAAAATATATCTTAAAAAGGCTGGCAAAATGCCAAAGACCCACCTGGGTTTTAACCCAATATGAACCCTTAGACACCTAGTGCCCAACACCCCTTTAAAAGTTTGAAATCCTTTTTTTAGCTGAAAAAACAACATATTTAAGCAAGGTTTTTATAAAACAGATAACAAGCAAATAGTATTGAGAATAATAAACACAAAACACAAGGGTAAAGCATTAAATAAGCAAACAAGGAATAAGCATACAAAAGGCAAATAAAGGCAGATTCACACAAAAACTTAATCAAAAGGCATAATATCAAAAAGTAAGCATACACAAGCATAAAGCAACACAATAAGCATAAAATAAGCATTGCTACAGTAGAATGCAAAAAATTCAAAAGTGAAACTTACAAAGGTCCTTAGCTTATGGAAATGAAATAAGCTCTTAACAGCTTATTAACTTATCCTAAATGCTTCCCATGAAGCACTAAACCAAGGCCATCCCTTATAAACCTTGCTCCAAAAATTTCTTCACAGATTCCCTTTTTTTTATTTTTTATTTCTTTTTGGATTTTTATAAACAGAATTTAAACAAGGCTTTTATATAAGATTTAATGACTTAAAAACTTGTATAATAGCTTAAGAAAACAGTATTTAAATGACAATAAGCTTAAATGACAAATATTTAAAGGAAAACTCTAAAATTCATAAAAGTAAATGACAAGTAATCAAAGAGAACAAAAATTTAAAATGACAATTTAAATAAGAAAACCATGAATTAAAATGGTACAAATATTGGTTACAAGCTTTTGCCTTAAACACAAAAATTCAACACTACAAAAGAAATACAATAGTCTATTTTATACTAAGTACTAGGTCTTGAGGTCTTCACATCTTGTGCTTCTTATCTGAGTGCAAAGAGGTGTGTGTTTCTTGTGTGAGAGAGATCCCAAAGTCATCTTGGCCATTGAATTTTTCTTGGTGCCCAATCCATGATTATGTCCATTGATCTCTTGTCTTCATTCCATGTCCAATGGTTGCAAAGAGGATTGCCAAGGTGGATATGGCAGCTAGTGAGGTGGGGTGAGTATGAGAGTGAAAGGTTTGACTGAGTGTACAACATAAACGTGGTAAAAGGGATGGTGAAACAGCGGTGGGGTTAGGGAGTTTGCGGTAAACGTTGTTTTGTGTTTATCAGGTATCACTTTTTGAGGTTGGGCACATTTAGTCCCTGAATATGTAAAAGGTTTGTTGCAATGATATCCTTGTGTGATGAAAGTTTATGATTTGGCAAATGACCCTCCATTGTATATAGTTTTTAAATGTCCTGGCTAGCCTTGTGGTTACGACATTAACACTAAAAGGGGTGGGCTAATTTAGGGGTTAACGGTTGTTTAGGAATTGGGCCATGGGATGTGATTTTGGGCCGAGTAATATTAATAAAGGGAATTGGGCTTATTTGGATTTAGGGCTTAAAAAGTCTTCATATAATAAACTAATGGGCTGACCCGGCCATTGAATGGGTACGGCGTGGCCCATTACGTGTTTCTACGATTTTTGGCTTCGGCTTTGACTCCTTTGACTTTTGTACGGTGTTGACTTAGACTATGGGACTTCTTGGACTTTGGCTTGATTGACTTGTCTTTTTCATGCTTTCCATTCCTGTTCGGTATTGTCCGTATTGTGCTTGATTTTTCGTCCTTTGTCGATATCCCACGTTCCTGCACAATATAAGTGAAAACATACAAATATAATGTATTTTTGGTACGTTTTTGGTCTTTTAAGTCCGGTTTTAATGGAAAAGGGTATGTGTAATTAAGCACATACCAAACATTACTCCCACTAGCTTTTAGATATACACATGGCTCATCACGATTTTGAGTGAAACCAAATTTCTTTATTTCATCATCAAATCGTTTATTCCATTGTGTTGATGCTTGCTTAAACCCATAAATGGAACGCTTCAGCTTGCATACTCGGTTTGGATATTTTGGATTGAAAAAACCTTTAGGTTGCTCCATGTAGACCTCTTTAGAGAGATATCCATTGAGGAAGGCAGTCTTGACATTTATTTTCCAAATCTCATAGTCATAGTACGCATCCTATTGGCTTATAAGAATCCTACTTGCTCCTAATGTTTGCTACAGGAGAGAAGGTTTTCCTCATAATCAATCCCTTGGTTTTGAGTATAGCCCTCGCCACAAGACGAGCTTTATAGGTGTGTACAGCTCCATCCATGTCGGTCTTTTTCTTAAAGAGCCACTTGCTACCAACGGTTTTGCCATTAGGAGGAAGTTCAACTAAAACCCAAACTTCATTGTCTTTCATGGATTGCATTTCCACATTCATAGCATTAAGCCATTTATCAGACTTAGGGTCTAACAATGCAACTTTATAGTTAGCGGGTTCATCGAGATCCCCTAACTCATGTTCCTCAGCATCAATGTATAAACACATACGATCTGTGGGACGTCGTGTCCTTGTGGACCTACGAATAGGAATGATATCACTTTGAGGTTCATCTATTTCTAGATCATCTTCTTCATGATTTAAGCTAGTGTCTATAGAAGGATGTGTATCTTCTTCTTGAATAATTTTAAGATCTTCTAGACTCTTACTTGCTTCTTGATTTATAAGACTATTCTCTAGGAATTCAGCATTCCGAGCAACAAGGACTTTGTTCTCAGGTGGGTAGTAGAAAGAATAACCCATTGTTTCCTTTGGGTATCATATGAAGATACACTTAATAGACCTGGGTTCTAACTTGTCAGGCTTGGTAAGTGTATCTCGCTTAACAAGTGTCTCACAACCCCAAACTTTTAAGTAAGACAACTTAGGGGCTGGCCCATGCCATACTTTGTATGGTGTCTTTTCAACCTTCTTAGTTGGAACCATATTGAGAATGCATGCAACAGTCTCAAGAGCATAATCCCAAAAGGACTTTGGAAGAGTTGTTTGACTCATCATAGATCGAACCATATCTAGTAGGGTTCTGTTTCTCCTCTCCGACACACCATTGTGTTATGGGGTGTAAGGAGGAGTACGATGGGCGATAATCCCATGATCCTTCAGATGATCCAAAAACTCTTGACTTATATATTCGCCCCTACGATCAGAACGTAGCGATTTTATGGTCTTGCGGAGTTGATTTTCTACTTCCTTTTGAAACACTTTGAAAGTTTCAAACACTTCATGTTTATGATTTAACAAGTAAACATAAATATAACAACTAAAGTCATCAGTGAAAGTGACGAAGTAGTTTGCTCCTTGCCTAGAAGTGATCTTAAATGGGCCACATACATCGGTGTGTATTAGTCTAAGTAAGTCTTTGGCCCTTTCCACTTGATGTGTGTATGGTTTTCTTGCAATCTTTCCAGACATACAAGGAACGCATTTTTCAAATGCCCTAAGGTCAGTTGAATTGAGAAGTCCATCGTGTTGCAACTTTTCAATGCGTTTCTTGCTGATGTGTCCAAGACGACAATGCCATAAGAGAGCAGAGTCCAAGTCTAGCTTGGCTCTTTTGTTGCTTACAGTATATATAGAACTATCATTTGCATAAGAATTAGACAACTCAATTTCAAAAATACCATCCCTTGGGATAGCACTAAAATAAACCATGTTATTCCTAGAAACTTGAATTGTATTATTCACGAAACGGTTAATAAAACCATCTTCGTACAAACGGGAAACTGAAATTACTCCTCTAGTAATAGAAGGAGCATAATGACAATTGTTCAAAACAATAACTAATCCGCTAGGGAGAGATAAATCAAAGTTGCCAATTGCTTCCACAGCTTCACGTTGACCATTGCCCACGTACAAGCTAAGAGCCCCCGGCTTCAGTTTCCTACTTGCCCTTAGACCCTGCGTTGTATTACAAATATGAGTACCACAACCAGTGTCATAGATCCATGATCTATTAAGGAAAGTATTGAGTTCTATAACGAAGATACCTGAACCACCAGCTCCAGAGGCTGCGTTCTTTTTCTTCTTCAGCAACTCGGCTAAGTACTGAGGACAGTTCCTCTTCCAGTGTCCTGTCTCACCACACTCATGACAGATTGAGTCCTTTGCGGGATCTTCCCTCTTGGGTGGAGGGGGAATCTTAGGCTTGGGAGCATAAGCGTGCTTATTTTTCCCATTCCCTTGATTCTGTCCCCTAGCAGCCATTTGGGGTTGCGGTTTTTTGTGAATTTTACCTTTCTAGACTTTACCTGCTCGAATAGCATGCAGAGCAAGAGCGTTGTTTTTTGGCAGAGTTAGAGTTTGCTCATGGAGCTTTAGTATAGCATGCAACTCGTTAATTGTCTTCCCCAGGCAATGCATATTATAATTCTGCACAAACCCATCAAATTCCTTGCGTAGACCGATTAAAATCAGACTCACAGCAAGGCCAAGTGTCACGGGGTGCCCCAAACGCTCTAGATTGCCAATATAGCCCTTCATTTTCAGAACATACGAGCTAACTGACTGCCCTTCTTCCTGTTTGTAAGAGTGAAAATCTCACGTAGTATGAAGAAGCTCCTGCTCAGCCTGTTGAGCGAATAGAGTCTTCAATTCCTGTAGCATGTCATAAGCATGGAGGTTTTCCAGATTTCATTGGATCTCTGAATCCATGGTCATGAGCATGTGTACAACAATCTCTTTTGATCCTTTCACCCAAACAGTATGAGCTGTAAGGATTTCAGGAGCAACTTGCTGACCTGCAGGTGCTACAAGAGCAAGAGGAAGTTGCTGCTCTAGGTAATTCAACTTATCCTCGATTGATAGTACAATCCTAAGTTGTCGATACCAATCAATAAAGTTGGGTCAAGTCAGTTTTTGCTTGTCGAAGAAGCCCCTGAAGACCGAATTGTTAGCTGACGAGGTTGTCATCTACAATTAGAAAAAGTTCAAATATTAGTATTGTCGATAATTAAATTCTTAAAAGAATTAACTACCCAATTAATTACTAATAAGACTAAGATCCAACTTGACCTCCCACTTATTACAGAAGGTCTGACCAACGTGTAAACAAGTAGGGCAAGAGGTAAGCGACGAGCGTTAATTGCATGAAATGAAACTCTTAGATTTATGAGACTAGTGACATTAGTAACTCTTATAGTAATGTCAAAAGCATATTTGGTCTCATCTTATAACTCGGGTCCTAGGTCTGACCAGGTAACTCGATTTAAGTCCACCAAAACAGAACGTGCGAAAATTGACAAAGGTCTGACCAATCGAAAAAATTCGCCATGGGTTGGCAAGGCCCTGGGGTCTGACCAGAGAGGTCAAGCCAAATGCACGTGTTCTAGTTGTTGCTGGCATAGACTTAAAATTTCATATAAGGGTATACATATAAATGTGACAAAATTGTGTACAAGAAGCATGCAAAACAACTTGTAGCACAAAGTTAAGAAAAAAATTTGTTAACCTTTTTGGTATAGACATCATTTTGTCAAATGTTCACGGTAGCTCCATTTTGGACGCACAAAGAAGCGGAGAAACAGGTCAGCACGAAGCGTATTAAAAACCTGACTTCATTTAGGGAATCTTACTTCAACCCGCCTTAAACTTCTCTTATAGTTTGTCCATTATGGGTGAGCCGTACTTCCAATTGACTAATGATGCTATTGTATGCTAAGAAACCCTTTTTGTTAACATTAGTTTTATTGTTGCCAATATGGTGGGATTACAAATTGATCAAACCCTATATTGTACTCCTACTTGGTCCGAAAACACAAGTAATTCCAATAATTCCCTCATATGCCGAAGCATGTAGTGGGGCGGGAGAAAATTAAAGATCAATTCAACCCCATATTGCGCATGTAAAACTAAAGCTTCACAAGAAATCAAATTTCATAGTTTAATGTCCGTATTAATTTGTCCAAAAACCCCGGTTTCGCAAATAACACATAACTGGTCACAAGGAATAAAATTATGTGTGTAATATTAGACATGTTCAATCCAAATTTCTCTATAAGTATTAGTCCGGTTTTAAGAGTTTCATAAAATCTATATTTTGCAAATATTGACTAGACACAAGGCATATCACATATAAGCAATTAAAACAGACTAAAAAATGGATTAAAATTGAGGAACAAACTCTTATAATGAAAGCAGTAAATCACATAATGCCTCGAGTTCTCAAAAGAGTCTTCCCCAATTGGAGAACCATAAGACTCTCACTAGGTTTTCTGCTAAAGTGCCTAGATCGCCACATCCATCATATAATATGATTGCGTGAGTCTTATAGCCGAGATTAAACAAGAATATAATCATCATGGCAGCTTAATTAACATTTAATTTATGATCTATTCTTCTTTTTATCAATATAACATTTGTGTTGATTCTAGGTTGTTTATTCATTATTTATGGCAAGGATTGCATGTCGTTGCCATAATTTTCAATAAAAACAATAAATAAACCAATTTCATGCAGCCCTAGCGTGTTTAAATCGTATGTAATTCATAAATACTAAACAAGTTGACTCGTGATGCCACTGTTGGAATTTAACAATCAAGTTAACCATTTAACTCTTACGAGTACGCAGCGGATAGATCTAGTCTAGTACAAACAATTAACATACATTTAAAACATAATAATGAATAAAAAGGGTAAATAGAAAACATACCATTGAAGTCAACAGCAAGTGGTTATGAAACGAGTGACTAAGTGGTCACCTCTACTAGTGCTCACTCAAACACGTAAACAAGCACGCCCGGATGCTAGTCCAACCTCGCGTGTATCCCAAACAACAATTGTAAACCAAACCAACAGAATTAAAGTGCCAAAAACCACTCTTGTAATTGCAACCAAAATTCAGAAAAAGGAACTCGGGTTTAACCGAATTCGGTTGTAACCGAATTAGGACAGAATCAACCGAATAAGCTCAAATCAAAACCCTAGATCGAATCTATCAGTTCCCACGCCTTGGGAACAAGTAAACCGAAGCTATGAACCTTCTGGATAAGCCTTGGATCAAATCACTAATCGACAACCCTCAAAAGAGTTAACCAAAATAGGCAGAACCGAAAAACAAGAAAACCAAATTAGGGTTTTATTATAATCGGTTTATATAAGTGTAAGGGAGAAGAAAGATCTGATTTAGGAGTTCTTTTGGCTGTGTATTTCGTGCATATGAGGTAGGGGTGAAGTCTTTTTATATCCTCCAAGCTCTAAAATATGATAAGAATAAAACTCTTGAGTTTAATCCTTATCATAAGACCTTCAAGCCTTATCCTATGCATTCTTCCCCTTATCACCTAGGTTTAATGAACCAAGACCTCTCTAGAACTTTCACAATGACCGGCCAAACAAGATAGGACACCATAGGTTCTTGTCTTGATCATTTATTGTCCAAACGGTTTACATTCGAACCTTTTCGTGAAGTAACAAACATGCTCTAAATGTTTTAACGTGTGTGCCCCAATAGGCTCACACATTTCTAGTTGCATATGACTAATCCAACTACCATATATTCCAACAGTGTGTACCCTGATTTTTGTCATCACACCATATATCGACTCCCTCCAAAGGCTAGCCGCGCATACACACGAACCATAGTCGCCCCTAGTTCTTTGCCGTTCAATAACCTTAATGCCCCCATTTAGGTTACAAGCTCGTGTTACTGAGCTCTAAAAAAACTAACACTTTGGTTTTTAAAAGCGCATTATAAAAAGGTTAAAGTCGGGCTAAGAAGGGGTCAAGCATGCCCATGTAAACGGGCGACATTGCGCTCTAATTCCTGGAGTTCCATCTCTCGAACATTAAGAGGAACGGCCCATATAGCCTTTGCACCTCAGCCAATTTGGCTGGTACTACTATCCCTTAACTAGAAGGTTGCTACCTTGCTAGTCTAGTTAGGGGGAAATGGGTGTGCGCACCAATTTGTGCCATCACACCATCTCGGTCTCCTTTGCGAGCTAGCCCCTAAGACACACGAACCATAATTGCCCCTAGTTCTTAGCCCTCCGATAACCTTAATGCCCCACTCGGGTTACAAGCTCGCGTTACTGAGCTCAGCAACCGAAACAGTCCAAATGGGTCTTAAATATAGCACTTAGGTTTCATGCTTTGGCGATGTGGGATAATGTTGATGTTTTTGATATTTTTCCTTATAACTCCTCTTAAACACTAACTTTTAACACTCTGTATTCTAAAAATGGTTTGTCCGACCAGGCAAGAGTTTAACCTTCGGTTGCTTTGTTTATATTCTTACCAAGTCAACCATAGGATTACGACATAGTCGTTGTTGAAGGTCTCGCTGAAGGTCAAAGTCAATCAAACATTTTTTTTTCTGAATGGATTTAAGTTCTTGATATTTACTTTAACTTTACTCGAGCCGAACTCAGAGCTTGAAATTAAAAGCTCGATCGCGCTTGAAGCGCGTTTCGAGCCTAAGTTTTAGTAAGTGAATCAGTTCGAACTTAATTACTCGGCTCGATTACACTCTAATTATTAATGCTTTATAATATCTAACTCTTTGCTAATATTTATTTATTGACAAAATTTTATGCAGCTTAAATTATAAACTAATTAAATAGGAGGGTCCAAAATAATCAAAACTTAATTGTACTACGTAATGGTGGTTTAACCAAAATATGTTGGATCGAAAATCTAATTTGAATCAAAATATACCAAAATGTAAAGTTTTATAAATCTGAATCTGTCATCATCATTGAATGTTTACAATCGTTGCTAATTTATATTACATGAAAGGGTGCGAGTGAAAAGACCTCCTTTTGTAAAAAGCATCCCTTGGTGAAATAACTGTAAAACGGTTATGTAACCGCTTTTCTATAACTGCCATATTTGACAGCGGGTATGATTACCCATTGGGTTGGGTTTGACCCGATTTGACCCAATATTCTCCCTCCTAATCATAAGCGCTGTGGCTTAGATCTTTTAGTCCTATGAGCTGTCTCATGGTTAAGAATTTGATCTTCGGGAGTGCCTTTGTGAGTATGTCTGCTTTCTGGTATTCTCCACTTACGAATTCGACTTGTATGTCTTCTCTTTCGACGCATTCTCTAATGAAGTGATACTTCGTGTCGATGTGTTTGCTTCTTCCATGAAATACTGGATTCTTCATAAGTGCTATTGCAGACTTGTTGTCAACTTGTATTGTAATCTTCTCTTCTTGAGTGTGTGTAAGCTTGCTTAGTAATCTTTTTAACCATAATGCTTGTGTTGCTGCTGCTGTTGCTGCGATGAATTCTGATTCACATGATGATAATGCTACAGTGGCTTGTTTTTGTGTACTCCAGCTGATTGGTGATTCTCCATAGTAGAATATTATGCCGGTAGTTCCTTTTCCTTCTTGAGTGTTGACTCCGTAGCTACTGTCGCTGTATCCATGTATCTTGTTTCCTCCGTTATGCTTGTAGGTGATTCCATGATCCTTTGTTCCTTTTACATAGCGTAGTACTTGCCTTATAGCTTTCATATGTTGCTCTCTTGGTTCTTGCATAAAACGACTAAGTAATCCTACAGAATAACTTAAGTCGGGTCTCGTGTGAAGCAGATATCTTAAGCATCCAATCAAGCTTCGATATTCGGTTGAGTTGACCATTGTTCCTTCTGTAATCTTTGTTAATCTTGTGCCTGGGTCCATTGGTATCAATGTCTCGTTGCAGTCTATCATTCCAGCTTCCTTTAAGATTTTGCTTGCGTATGCTGATTGCTTTATCGATATGTCACCATTGGTCTGTGTGACTTCTATGCCTAAATAGTAGGCTAATAATCCTAGATCGCTCATTTCGAATTTTTCTTCCATTTGAGCTTTGAACTTGTCAATTTCCTTCTTTGGTGTGCCGGTAATGATTAGATCATCTACATAGACTCCTATTAGCAGTATCGAGTCTTTTGATTTCTTAGTGTAGATGGCTTGCTCCAGTGCGCATTTCTTGAAATCTAATGACTTCAATGTGTTGTCTAATTTTATGTTCCAAGCACGTGGTGCTTGTCTTAGTCCGTATAGAGCTTTTATAAGTCTATAGACTTTTCCATTGTCTTGTCTCTTTATGAATCCTTCGGGTTGTGTGACGTATACTTCTTCTTTTAAATCTCCATGTAGAAATGCAGATTTTACGTCAAGGTGATGTACTTCCCATTTATTGTTAGCAGCTATGGCAAGTAATAATCGGATAGTTTCCATCCTTGCTACAGGTGCGAATACTTCTTCAAAGTCTATCCCATGCTGTTGTATGTAGCCTTTTGCTACTAATCTTGCTTTATGCTTGATTATATTTCCATTAGCATCTTTCTTGGTCTTGAATACCCATTTTAAGCCTATTGCTTTATGTCCTTTGGGTAGAGTGGTTAACTCCCATGTATTGTTTCTATTGATGGAATCTAACTCGACCTTCATTGCTTCAATCCATTTTTGATCGCTTGATGCTTCCTTGTAGTTCTTGGGTTCATCTTCAACTAATAGTAATTCCTCGGTGTTCTCGTATAAGTCCTTTAATGTTCTAAAACCTCTTAATGGCGTGTGATCAAAGTGTGATGGTGAATCTATGATTTGAATTGAATCATGGTCACTTTGATAGTATGATTGTGTTGAGGTGTTAGGTGTGACTTGGGAATTTACTTCTGATGATCGTGTTGATGGTGTGTGAGGTGTTTGAGAATGTGAGGGAGAGTCTCTAGTTGGTGATGCGTAATCATCATCATCATTATTGTCGGGAAACTCATTATCGTCTTCATTTGGTTGAGTTTCTTGATCAGGATGTTCATTTGTGACTTCAGGGTCTCCTATATTGAAGTTTGTCCATTCAGGTTCGTCATTGGTGTGCTCACCTATATAGTCCTTCCAATCCCATGTTTCATTCTCCTTAAACTTCACATCTCTACTAACACATACCCTTTGTGTTGTTGGATCAAATAAGCGATAAGCTTTCGATCCTTGTTCGTTTCCTAAGTATACCATTTTAATGCTTCTATCATCTAACTTAGTCAGATGTTGTGATGGTACCTTCGCATATGCTATGCAGCCGAAAATTCTTAGATTTTCTAAGTTTGGCTTTCTTTGTTTAATTGCTTCATATGGAGTGATGTCTTCTAGTGCTTTTGTAGGAACACTATTTAAGATGTATATGGCGTGTCTAACAGCTTCAGCCCAAAAATTTTGTGGCATGTTCGTTGCTTTCATCATACATCTAGTTGTGGACATGATTGTCCTATTTCTTCTTTCGACTACTCCATTTTGTTGTGGCGAGTAAGGTGCAGTAAGTTGTCGTGCTATGCCGTTTTCCTTACAGTATTGCGTGAATTCATTTGATGTGAATTCTCCTCCTCGATCTGTTCTCAACATTTTCAATGTTGTTCTTAATTCGTTTTCTGTTGACTTCTTATATTCCTTGAAAGTATCAAAGGCTTGATCTTTCGTAGTTAAGAAGTATACCCACATATATCTTGAGTAATCGTCTACTAACAAGAATATGTATTTCTTTCCAGATGGTGTTGGTGGTGTGATTGGTCCACATAAATCTCCATATACTAAATCTAGAGGTGAGGTAGATCTAGCTTTTGCTTTTTTAGGAAATGGCGCTCTACTATGTTTTCCAATTAAACAAACATCACAAACTTGTGTTGTATGTTTAATGGTTGGTATTCCTTGAACTAAATCTCTTTGAGCCATTGATCTTAGTGACTCAAAGTTTAGGTGTCCTAGTCTTGCGTGCCATAACCATGTTTCTTCCTTTAAGTTTGCTAGTAAGCAGACAGGTGTACCTATTCTCATATTTGCCTTATATAGTCGGTTTCTCTGTCGTGTAACTTTAATGAAGATTTTGTTATCCATGTCATAAAGTCGTAATTCGTCGTCTTCCATTACTACTTTACAACCAATTTTAGTGAATTGTCCAAGGCTCAATAAGTTGCTCTTTAAGTCAGGAATGTAATATACGTGTGATATGATTCTTTTCTTCTTATCATCACATTCTATTGGAATTGAACCTTTTCCTTTGATCTCTATGTATGAACCATCTCCGAATCTTACTTTTCCACTAACCTTCTCATCTAATTCTTTGAAGTGTTCTCTCACTCCAGTCATGTGATTACTAGCTCCGTTGTCTAAGTACCATAGACTATCCATATTTGGATTTCAGAGAGGGGCAATAGACAAGACTTTGTTCATTAAAAAGGTCAAAGGTGATATTCTACTAGTTCAAATATATGTAGATGATATCATTTTTGGATCTACTAAGAAGGAGTTATGCATTGAGTTTGAGAAATTAATGCACAAGAAGTTCCAGATGAGTTCTATGGGTGAGCTCACTTTCTTATTAGGATTGCAGGTGATGCAAAAGGAATATGGGATTTTTATTAGCCAAGATAAGTATGTGGATGAAATCTTGAAAAAGATTGGTTTTTCAACTATAAGGATAGCAAGTACACCCATGGAGACTTCAAAGCCATTGCTCAAGGATGCAAAAGCTGAAGATGTTGATGTTCACTTATATAGATCAATGATTGGATCACTGATGTATTTAACATCTTCAAGGCCTGATATAATGTTTGTTGTATGTGCTTGTGCAAGATTTCAAGTCACACCTAAAGTTTCACATCTTCATGCTATGAAAAGAATCTTTAGATACTTGAAAGGTCAACCTAAATTGGGTCTTTGGTATCCTAAGGACTCACCGTTTGACTTGGAAGCTTATACTGATAGTGACTATGCTGATGCAAGTTTAGACAGGAAATCCACAATAGGAGGTTGTTAATTTCTTAGGAGTAGATTGATTTCATGGCAATGCAAGAAGCAAACTGTAGTTGCCAACTCTACTACTAAAGTAGAGTATGTAGCTACAGCTAATTGCTATGGTTAGGTGTTATGGATCTAAAATCAAATGCTGGATTATGGATACAACTTCATGAATACTAAGATTTTCATTAACAATGAAAGCACCATCTGTATAGTTAAGAATCTAGTATTTCACTCAAAGACTAAGCACATTGAGATTAGACATCACTTCATCAGGGATTCATATGAGAAGAGATTAATTCAAGTGATCAAGATTCACACTGATCATAATGTTGCAGACTTACTCACAAAAGCACTTGATGTTAGTCGTTTTCAATTTTTGACTGCTAGCATTGGAATGCTTAATCTCTGAGGTGTTGTTTGATTAGATTGATGATTGGAATGGGTTGGACATACTACTTGGATAAAATTGGGGTTTATTCTGGTAACTCAAGAGTTAGTGCTGCTGGCATGACTTAATGCTGCTGGGCGAAAAGTTAGTGCTGCCAGGCAAAAAGTTAATGCTGTTGGGCCAAGTTAGTACTGCTAGGTTACCATTGGGGATACAACTGCTGAGGGTGTCTTTCGTAAATTAGTTGGTTACTTCACCTATGGGTTTGCTTAATTGTTTATAAAACCGTTTTCGTTCACAAAGTAATCACTCTTAAACACTCTTACGATCTCAATTTTACAAACCCTAACTCGAATTCATCACCGACATTCACAATTCTCATCAATGGCGGACTTAACCTTTGCTGATTCTCATAATATGGTGGCATACTTGGAAAAATTAGAAGATAATGCTGATTTTGCAGAGATAGTTGATTTTCTTAATGCTAGTCCTATCAGGTATGCATTAACTGTAAGTCCAACTGTCTATGTGTCCTATATTGAGCAGTTTTGGTCTACTGCAAAGATCAAAACAGTCAATAATGAAACACAAATACGTGCCAAAGTTGATGGCAAGACTATAGTAATAACAGAATCATCTGTGAGGAGAGATCTTCACTTTAATGATGAGGATGGTATTACTTGTCTTACAAACACTGAGATTTTTGAAAACCTTCAATTGATGGGGTATGAAAAGCTTTCTGATAAACTTACTTTTTATAAATCTTTCTTTTCCCCTCAATGGAAGTATCTCATTCATACCATCTTACAATGTTTAAGTTCTAAATCAACTGCTTGGAATGAATTTGGTACTAATATAGCATCAGCAGTTATATGTTTGGCTAAGAAACAAAAGTTTAATTTTTCTAAATTGATTTTTGATGGTATGTTGAGAAACTTGGATCCTAATTGTAAAAAGTTTTTAATGTATCCAAAGTTTTTACAACTGTTTTTGAACAATCAAATTGAAAATCTTGCAGCGGTTTTTAATGATGAATATGATACACCTTCTCATACTAAAAAGGTTTTTGCAAACATGAGAAGGCAAGGAAAAGATTTTTCAGGGATTGTGACACCATTGTTTGCTACTATGTTGATACAATCACAAGCACTGGAGGGTGAAGGTTCAGGACAACCCATTGAATCCTAACACACACCTACTACTGCTTCACCATCTCATGTAAGACCAATCCCTACTATTGCATCATCATCTCAACCCAAAAAGACCCACAAACATAGGACAACCAAAAGAAAGGACACTGAGATATCTCAGTCTAGTGGACCTACTACCCTTGTAGTAGATGAGACTGTCCATAAGGAGAGGGGAGACAGTGTGGAAATGGCTACCACTACTGCTACTAGCTTAGATGCAGAGCAGGGCAGTGGTAACATAAATAGGACCCAATCTATGGCAATACCCAATGATCCTTTTCCTCAAGGAATTAGTTCAGGTGGTAGTCCTAGGCGCCAAGACACCATGGGGGACAGACCTGCTCAAACTAGGTTTGAGAGATTGTCTAAATTGTCCAATGAACCACCTCTCTCAAGAGTTAAAACACTTAGAAGTGGGGAGGACAATATGAAACTATAGGAATTGATAGACCATTGTACAAAACTGTCTGATAAAGTTCTTAACTTAGAGAATGTAAAGAATGCTTAAGCTTTGGAAATTCAGAAGTTAAAGAAAAGAGTTAAGAAGCTAGAAAGTAAGAAGAAGTCAAGAACTCTACAACTCAAAAAGAGATTATTCAAGGTCATGATAGAGTCTTCTGCCGAAAAGAGTTTGGGTGATCAGGAGGATGCATCCAAACAGAGGAGGAATGAAATTGATCAAGATGAAGGGATTTCATGGTTTCAAGTAGATTTAGAGACTCAGGGGAGGTATGGTCATGATATTGGAGTTAATACTGGTAGTACATCAATTACTACTGCCAGTATTAATATTACTACTGCTGAACCTGATACTACTGCCAGTGCACCAATTACTGCTGCTGGTGTATCTGTTAGTACTACTGAACCAAGTACTCCTTCAATAATAACAACAACAACTATTATTGAAGATGAAGATCTCACAATTGCTCAGACCCTTATAAAAATGAGAAGTGAGAAATCAAAGGAAAAAAGGAGTATCTAGAGAGACTGCTACAAGACTAGCAAGAGGAGTAATTGTGAAAGAAGCTAATGAGACTACTACAAGTCCAACTATGCCACCTCCACAAATTGATCCAAAAGACAAGGGAAAGGCAAAGATAGTTGAACCTAAAAAACCAAAGAAGAAGAAAGACCAGATTGAGTTTGATAGGGAAGTTGCTCAAAGATTACAAGATCAGTTACAGGCTGAATTAGAGGAAGAGGAAAGGCTAGCAAAATAAAGAGAAGAAGCTGCAAACATTGCTAAATAGGATGATGTTCATGCTATGATGGATGCAGACTATGAGCTAGCTATAAGATTACAGGAGCAAGAGAGAGAAGAGTTGACCATTAAAGAAAGGTCAAAGTTATTTGTGGAGCTCATGAATGAAAGAAAGAAACATTTTTCAAGACTTAGAGCAGAAGAGCAGATAAGAAAACCACCAACTAAAACTCAAAAGAGAAACCTAATGTCTACTTATTTAAAGAACATGGCTGGATACAAGCACACTCAATTGAAGAACAAAAGTTTTGAAGAGATCTAGATGTTGTTTGAGAAAGAAATGAAAAGAGTAAAGATATTTGTAGACATGGATGCAGAGTTGGTGAAAGGCAGTGAAACAATAGAGAGTGAAATTGACAGAGTAGTTCCTAAGTTAGCAGCTGGAAGTTCAAAAAGGGATGCAGAAGAAGAACTTGATCAAGAAAGTTCTAAGAGGCAAAAGACTGGTGAAAGCTCAGAACTAGCTGAAGAACCAAGAGATAAAGAAGTTGATGAACTGTCACAAGAAGAGCTACAACAAATGATGATAATAGTTCTAGAGGAAGGGATGAATGTTGTAGCCTTACAAACTAAGTATCCAATAATTGACTGGGAGATTTACACTGAAGGCACAAGGAAGTACTGGAAGATCATCAGAGTTGGAAATCATACTGAGGTACATCACTTCTTTGATGATATGCTGAAAGCCTTTGACATGGATGACTTAGCGATGTTGTGGAGTCTGGTTAAGGAGAAGTTTAATTCAACAAAACTAACAGATGACAAAGAAAGAGAGATATGGGTTGAGTTGAAGAGATTATTTGAACCAGATATAGATGATGAGTTATGGAAGCTTCAAAAGCATATTCATGATTTAACTTGAAAGCTATATGATTCATGTGGAGTGCATCATGTGTCTACAAAGAAAGGAATAGACATGTACATGCTGGTAGAGAAGGAGTATCCATTATCAAGGGAAACTCTTACATTGATGCTGGTCGCAAAGCTCTTGGTGGATCAAGATAATGAGATGTCCAGAGAACTTCTTAGGAAGATATTCATGCAGGCTGAAAGACCAAGAAGATGAAGTGTTTGGAAGAATCCTCTCAGAGAACAAGGTTTAAATTCAAGAAACTTGATGATTTGGAGGTAAATCATAAGTTTAGGGGAGGATTGTTGGGAATAAAAGGATTCTTAATTGTTACTACTGCTGGTTCAAGTTACAACTATTGGTTGGAGTTACTGCTGCTGCTCAAGATTGAAGAAAAAGTCCTAAGTCATTACTACTGCTAGTGTAATATTAGTACTGCCAGTACAAAATGTTACTACTGCTAAAAGAGTTTTTGTTGTTACACTTGGTTAGTACTGTTAGTCTATTTTAGTACTGCTAAATAGATATGTATGAGATATTAAGAAAAGATATGTATGAGTAGAAAACGCGTTGTAAGCCCATTAAGGTTCCTTGGTGTATAAAAGGAGACCATAGGGCATGTAGTTTATATATCTCATTTTCATATTCAGTAATATAAGCTTCAAGGTTTTGTATAAACCTAACACTATCAAGAGTGTTAGTATTAATATATTGAGGCTTAAAGTTTGGTATAATCTAGTTTGTTACTATTTTATTGCTTGTTCTTCTTAGTATCATAGACTAGATTCCGCATAGTCTTTGATATATTCAATCAAAGTTTCTATCATAGTTGTCTTGGATTTATTCAATACAACTAAGCCTTTTACAAGCTAAGCAAGATCTATTCAAGTGGGATCAACAACCTTTAAAACTTAAAAATTTTACCATTTGATTACGACGTAACCACTATGGTTACGCCGTAACCTCCTTCTGAATTCCTAAAAATTTAAGTTTTAAACATGTCTAAACCTTGTATATGTAAATAGACTTTGTGGGTATGTTCTTTGGAAACCCTCACGAGACTAAACTCGTCTACTTAGGCCACCAAGTGGTTTAAAAGGCTTGTTTCATATGCTAAATGCAACTGTGATTCCTATGAAAGTGAGTTAGGTTTGTATTCATTGTACACTTCATAATTCTTATAGAACGGTTTTATGCTTTGGTTTGTTTTTGTGATCACATGGGATAAAGAGCTTGCGGGAAGACGGAGATAATCTAACAGATTTCCGCCTAATTTCAAACCTTGAAGCAATGCTCGGGGAGTTTCTTGTCTTAATTCTACTATTTTCTTATTATTTTCATTTCTTTAATGTACAATAGGGACATTGTACAAATCAAGTGAGGGGATGGGAGTAGAATTAAGACTTGACATATGTTTTGCCTTTAATTTTCTAGTTTTCTTTGAAACTTATGCCAATTTTAAAAATTTTGACAATTTTTTCTTAAATAAACTAGAATTAATCTTTGTCGAATGCACATTACCCTTTATTACTATTTGGTGAGATTAAGCCTAATATTCTGTTTCTATCATATTACTTAAAAATCCACCAAAATATTGAGTGTGTTGGTAGTATTGTAGACTTTAGAACTTGGCATGTATAGTAGGAATAGATAGTTCAAGAAGGCAACACTTAGGAAATCACCCAAATAGCCTATATGTGTGCGTTTATCGACTTGTTACACTGACTTGCTGACCTCCCGTGATAAACCCTTCTCTTGCACTCATTATTAGTGCAAGATACCCCTAGATCACCTATATTGAGCCAATCCATGTTTTTAACCTACTCTAAATGTCTCGTTACACCATTTTACCTTAACCTACCTTGTAGTCTTTATTTTCTTTGTGTTGAAATCTTTGGCTACTTAAGTCCATGGTTTAGGGGAATAGGAACGCGAATTATATGCTTTCGTGGAAGACCAATCAGTTATGATCTATAAAGACCCCCCTGTATCACCACTTTCGACATTGTTTATCTCAAGTGGGGGGATGTACGTGTAATATCGAATGTTACAGGGACAATAATTAAAGATATAAAACCCTGTAGCATTTGCATATTTACCATGAAGAAAAAAAGGTGAAACAAAAAGGCCACCCATGTGATAAAAATGTAAAGATGGTGCAAAATAAAAAATAAAAAAATGGAGCTAGTAGCCCATAATTGCACCAATACATCTCTGTAAAATGGAGCTAGTAGCCCATTATTACACCAAGTGATACCAGTACTTATGAAGAATGGAGCTAGTAGCCCATTATTGAAGATTAGATTTTCAGACTTTGACTTTTGGACCCATGGATGGACAGTAGCTAGTTATGACAACCTTAGATTATTTTAAACTATTTATTTTATGTTTTTACATTATCAACCATTAAATGTGTATTCCATGTCTATCCTAACCCTTAATCACCCTTTAAACCATAATACCCTTGTTTCCTTTGAGAATTATTTATAGATTTGTGTACTTTCCAAGCTTATGATAAAATACATGATATAACTGTGCAATTGAGTGATTACCCCGAAAATGAAACACTTAGACTAATGGAGAGCTAAGTGACTTTTTATCCCCTTTTTGTGAGGTGTTCGACTTTGATATTTTCTAGCATAAGAGTTATATAAATTCATTTCTTGAAGTTATTATCGAGAAATCTTTTTATGAAATGTTTTAACAGGTTCTACTTGAGGGCAAGCAGAAGTCAAGTGGGGTGATATTTGAAAACATCAAATATCTAATACTTTTTGGTGACAAAATACCCCCTAAAATACATGCAAATGTCTCACTAACACTCAAAAACGTGATATTTTCTATTGTTTTGTAGTTTTTAGGTGAAATACAGGAAAGTGGCAAGAAACAAAGGAAAAATGACTTAAAGTGTAAATTCTGATGAATGTTACGGCGTAACACCAAAAATGGTTACGCCGTAACATAAATTAGGCAAGTACGAAGATCAAGGAAGACTTTACGGTGTAACACTATATCTAGTTACGCTGTAACCCTATATTTGGAAGGAAATCTTGTCAAAATTATAGTTACGACATAACACCTTATCCAGTTACGCCGTAACCATGAAGATCCAAAAATATGAAATGAAGATCATGTGCATATGGAAGATATATGAAGGTTATGGTGTAACACCATATTTGGTTACGCCGTAACAACTGCTTAATTATGGAATGCCGTGTAAGTTGGTTACGGCGTAACACCTTTATTGGTTACGCCATAACAGGTAAGATAACTATAAATAGAGGCCTCGTTCAAGGTATTCCGACATCACTTCCTCCACAGCCAATTGGAGAAGCGACAAAGGCTTCCAACCTTCAAATAATTCCACCTGGAGTCCAAGGGAGATCACACTTTACTTACTTTTTATATTTAATAAGAATTATGAGTTTTCAATATATGATTTCTTCTATCTCTTACTGTGTTTCTGTTACCATGAGCGGCTAAACACTAAAAGTGTTGGCCTACTTATGAATTTACTTTTGTTATGATTGTTTCCTATTAAATTATGCTTTCATTAGATATTCTTTGACTATCGTGTAACCCTGGGTTTTAGTAGTACGGGTGGTTTGGACCTAGCTTGCCCCACTAATAGATTACCTTGTCATGGTGGGATCCAATGGGTACTAGGGAGGATTACTAACTCTTTACCTGGTGTAGGAACTGATCGGTCACCCCATAAATCACTCGATACTTAAAAAGCACAGGAACTCTTTTAGAGGGGGTTAATAATCTTAATAGGTTATTTGATATGTTTTGGGAATAGTTAGGATTAATCACTACAACCTGGATAACCTACCTCCCAGATGATTCGGGACTGATTTGGAATCGCAGGAAGTATAGGATAGACTGCATATGCACATTCAAGTCTATCGACCTTAGAAACTAGTAATGAAACCATAGTTTGACATTGCACAGGAAATTGTCTTCATAACAATAGTAATGAATTAACTAGGTTAACACGTTTTCTCTCTTGATATCTCCTATCCTTTTAATTTCAGTTGTTTATTTTATTGTTTTTCTATTTCTTTTAATTAAAATCAAAAACCATTTTTAAAACGTGACATTTCAAATTAAAACTAATTACACCTTAGCTCTTGGGACGACCTCAGATTTACCAATCTATACTACCCACAATCAGGTTCTCTTCCCGTTAGTGCGTCGTTAGGTAGATCGAGTTTTATAAATTTAAAACTTGATATAAATATATTTTAAAAGAAATACGCATCAGTGTGTCCTAGTCGTGAGATATATTTTTGAAATATGCTTTCGGGTTTTGAGTAACGAAAGGAAATCTTAATGATGACAATGCATACATGTAGTGAGTGTATAATGCGTACATATAGTAGAATGATAAAAAAATCCCAATGTTTTATGTTTGAGTGCATAAATGGATTCCTAAACTCAGAAAGAAGGAGAAAAAAAATACTTACCTTGGTGGTTAATTAGGCGTTTGGTTCCATGAGACCGAGTTCTAGTAGGTTGAGTGATTGGCTTAAAGTTGTTGGACATCTCGAAGATTCTGGATTTTCGGAAATGACTAATTATATTTGTGTATACAAAATAATTTTACTTGAGTGTTTCGGATGAAACATTCAAGTTGTCAATCCTACTTTGATGTTTATTTTAGTCATTTTTGAGTGCAATGGTATGGAATACGCCCATTTAAACAAGTAGATTCAATATGACTTTTTTGTTGCAATAGTGAGTTGCAAACCCAAGTCATATTCTTTTCATCTTGGAAAAGGACATAAATATTTTCATGTTAATCGGGGATGATTAAACATGTAGAGTTAGAATAATAACTTACTGCTTGATATATTCTTGACTCTAGACAAATAATATGTCTGATTTCGTGTTCATACTCAAAACTGGCAGGGAGATAGAATTTGTGAAAATAATCATATTTTGAATAATGAGTTGATTCACTACTCAAGATCTTCCTAAGCCCTTACGTTTCACTCATTTAAAGAAGACATATCAAAGATTTATGGAGCGTGTTCCATCCATGATTCAATGGTGAAGGGAATGACAAGAAGATGTTATCATGTTAAGGATTATTTTGATTTTGAATATGAGATCTTAAGGTTCCTTTGTTCATATTTCCTATGACTTTTTCTATAGGATGATCTTTAGACTCTTTGATTTTAATAATTTCTTTGTTTAATGGTCTATTTTCCTTGACTTCTATATCTTCTATTTGGTTCTCTATGATTTGACTTTCAATTATATCATCATCTACTAAAGGTGATGATTTAGGAGGTGGACTTTCGTCGAATCTCACGTTTAGAGATTCTTTGACCCTCGTGGTTTCTTTATTTAGAATTATATAAGCCTTACTATTAGGAGAATATCCAAGAAAGACATCTTCGGTAGATTTATGGTCGAATTTAGTAAGATAATCTTTAGTATTAAGAATAAAGCATTTACTACCAAATACTTTAAAATATTCTAATGAAGGCTTTTTGCCATTGAAAAGACCATAAGAAGTTTTTTCGAGGAAAGGTCTAACTAAAATCCTATTTAAGATATGAGTGGAGGTGTCGACGACATTACACCAAAACTTTTGAGGGATAGATTGTTCATTAAGCATTGTACGACTCATTTCTTGCAAAGTTTGGTTTTTACGTTCAACTACCCTATTTGATTGTGGAGTAACCGGAGCCAAGAAGTTGTGAGTGATACCATTAGCATCACAAAAGGCTCCAAATTGTACTTCATTATCAAATTCCCGACCATGATCCGTTCGGATTAAAATGATGAGACAACCTTTTTGGACTTGAACCTTTTTACTCAAAATTTCAAAATGGTTAAAATCTTTATTTTTATGTTTAAAAAATCTAGTCCAAGTATATATTGAGTAGTCATCAACAATGACCAAAGTGTAGAAGTTACCTCCATGACTTTGAACGGCTGATGGACCAAATAAGTCCATATGCAAAAGTTCTAGACTTAGTATTTGAAACCATATTTTTAGCCTTATGGCTTGCGTGTACTTGTTTTCCTATGTTACAAGCATCATAAAAATGATTTTCAAATTTTAGCTTTGGTAAATTTCTAACAAGCTCTTTGGATGATAGCGATTGAATAAGTCGCATATTGGCGTGACCCAATCTTTAATGTCATAAGGTCGAAGTATCATCCATTGAGGTTAGGCAAAGACTATCTTTAGGTGAGTTGCCCATTTTCATTATATAAAGACCATTTTTCCTAATCCCTCTTCCTATGGTAATGTCGTCTTTAAGTATCACTACCGGTTTCACTAAAGAGCACTTTGCATTTTTTTATCACATATTTGACCTATGCTAAGTAAATTAAAACTAAGATTCTCTACATGGCTAACATCATGAATAGTACGGGATTTATGAGAAATTGCACCTTTTATGATGATCTTGCTTTTAGTGTTACTACCAAACACTTGGTTACATCCATTGATGGCTTCATTGAGATCTTTGTTTCCCGTCATGTGTCTTGAGCATCCACTATCTTTGATCCATTCATTCGGTTCTAGTTTGACTTTTAGGCATACCTAAAATCACAGGAGAACTCAAGAATTTGGTCCCCAATATCTCATAGGTCCATTAGCGTTATACATGCCGTTTGGTTGGTTCATGTATGGATATGGTGGACAAGATCCCCAAGATCCAAAGTTAGGGGGTTGGAATTGATATTCCTGTTGTGTTGAATAGTTCCAACCTACTTGGTGATAGTCACTCTTGGGATATAAGGTGATATGTCTTCTATGGGGCGTTTTAGGGTGTGTTTGGATTTTACTTTTCCCTAGACCTTGACCAAGTTTCAAAGCAGGTGTTTGTTTTACATTGTTTACAGTAGTGTTAAGAGAAGGTTTCCTAGTTATTTGTACTGTACTAATTCTTTTTATTATGTTTGAGTCAAAAAATTTAAAATTCTCTGCAAAGGGCTGGTTCCTTAAGATTGAACTGGCCTGTTCTCTTGCAGAGGGAACAGGCGCCGCCGATTCTACAGTAGACGTTTCTTCGCCTACAGGACTTAATTTTTCCGTTTTTGTTTTGCTAGTAGAAGTTATACCCTCTGTGAATCCAAGCCCATGTTTATCTTTTTGTGATCTTTGGTTTTTATTTATTTTTTGCAAGAAGTAACTACTACTTTCGAAACTAGCTAGTTTTAGAGATAATGAAGACCAACACATGATTCACATTCAACACAAATCTCTTTGTTATTTTCTAGTTGTTCTAGTCTTTTCCTAAGATCACAAGCTTCGTTTTTTAACAACTCGTTTTTAGCCTTTAGGTGTTTGTTTTTATTATCTTAAGACTAATCTTGACTAACTTGTTATACTCATTTTGTAATGATTCACTATTAAAGATGTGTAGGATATTAGAAATCATAACACAATGGAAGATAGATGGATTAGCCAACTCTAGAGAGAGAAAGTAAGGAAAAAGCTTTCTAGAGAGAGAAAGTGTAACATGTAAATGAAATGACTAACCACCTCTTCTAAGGCATGGTAGAGGCTTATATAGTAGCATACAGGATCAACCCTTAGGCTATGGTATGGGCTTACACGTTGAGCTTTATAACCCGGCCCATTACCGAACATTACATATTAAACGTTAAACCACGAGCTATAATAGATGGTACAATACACGGGGTGACCGAGTCTTTTTCTAATATCTAACAAGATGAACTACTATAGTAAAGATCAGAGAGTACCCCATTGTTTTCAAGTACCATGAGAAAAATCTCATCCCTCTTGTATTCGTATTCTTCATCACTTTCACTCCAACATCCTCCAACGAATGCTTTTTGGTCGTTAAAGGAGTGTTTGGGACAATCACTTATGAAGTGATTTGGATCACCACACTTGAAGCATCTTCGATCCTCATTTCCATTCTTCTCTTCCTTGACTTTTTGAAAACTCTTCTTATCGTCGTGAGGTTGACGAACGAATTTCCCTCTTCTCCTAAAGAATTTTTTGAAATCTCTTACGGCCATGCATACTCTTCATCACTTCCTGAACATGACTCCTCTTCGTTACTTGATACTTGCTGATTCGTCAAATAGTATATATAAAATACTACTAGGCAAATCCAAACTCTTCACCCTTGACAAAGGGAAAAAGTCAAGACCTACTTAGAAATAAAATATATAAGAATCAATGATAAAAAGATTCCGGAAGAGATATTCCCGGGTCGTATGTCCCAACGAGGCTGCAATTGAAAGTTATCCTGGTTTGATGAGAAATTGAATGATGGATAATATATGATGGAAACACTGATATAATTACAACTAAAATTAATTAAATAAAACTTAATTTAATCTACGGGAAACAAATATAGGAAATGGAGATCTTAAAATTAAATCTAAATTAAAATACGGGGAACAGAAAAAGGTATCGGGAAACCTAAATATTAAAAATTAAGAAAAATAAATGCTAAATTAAATTAAAAATCAAAATTAAATTCTAATTAACTTAACTTGAAAAATAAAGAAAACTAGAACTAAAACGGAGGTCGTTTGAATG
>BQNB010032193.1:0-53368 GCA_026074375.1 Tanacetum coccineum | reverse complement strand
ATCAATGAATTCATCTACCACTGCTTAGAACTCTTAAAAGTTCTCTTCTTAACCATTTTCCCCGCCTTAGCATGTTTGGCTATTGGTGAGGCCTCTGACGACTCAGATACCGGCTTGCGCTTCTTCTCCTGAGGTTTGGCCGGTGCTGGTTTAGGCTTCTTGGATGTAGCTTTGGGTTCGGTAGGCTTTGATTGCTTGGTTGGTTTGTTTTACTGGCTTTGTTGGCTTGGGTGCTGGAGAATCAGGATCACTCACTTCTTTACCCGTGAGGTATCGTTGATGCTTTGCAACTTTTTCCAGATAAGCATCATAATAATCAGCTCCTCGAATGACATCATTGATGAGTTCATTCGGTATAGTCATCCCAAAGACTTCCCGTTTGGTCCCCTTAGCGCTGAACTTGAGATTACCTAGTACAGGTTCCTCAGTAGGCAGATGGAGTGGGGACTCAGGTCTTGGGTGGAAGTTGTGTAGCCGTTGCAAGTGAAATATTATCAACTTAGTGAACCGGATACTTGGGATCAGAATGATAGTCGCTTTCTTCTTTCCTTGAGCTTGTTGTGCCAGATTCCTCTTATCTTCTGTGAAATTGTGGATAGACTGGGTAAATTCTTCCCACATCCTTTCAGCATAATCAATATCTGGAGCACTGGGGCTCTTGGTCTTTCAAATCCTGAAGTCTTTCCCGTAAGACACAGATTGATGATTGTTGTGAGTGCCCTCCATGGTTGGAACATGTCGTTAGTGGTGACATTTGACAAGTTTATGACTTCTCTTGGATAACCCAACTCATTGACAAACTCGATAAGCGTATCAGGAGTCGGAGGAGGAGAAAA
This sequence comes from Tanacetum coccineum, assembly GCA_026074375.1. NCBI lineage: Eukaryota > Viridiplantae > Streptophyta > Magnoliopsida > Asterales > Asteraceae > Tanacetum > Tanacetum coccineum. The sequence continues at coordinate 52,532 of BQNB010032193.1, read as the reverse complement.
AGCCCGGTTTTTATCGACTGGTGTGATCTGAAGAGCGTCTCTGAGTGTGTCTTGAGTGAGATCAAACCATTGCTCGTCCAGTTGACACTTATAACTCCCAGCTTTACTGTCAAAACAAATAGTATCCCAGAATTGTTGAATATAGATAGCCGGTATTGTTGATGACGCTGTAAAAGCTCTGAAGAAATTTGTTTGCTTGAGAATATCCACAGCAATCTTGAAAATTGGGCTGGGTTGAGATTTTTCTTCATTCAGATAGCAGTTGCTTTTCCCAATTGGCACCCAGCGAATGCGTGGTAAGATCTGTTCATCTGTACGGACGGGTGGTGCCATTGCGGGTGCATGTTCAGCATCAGCCATTGTATCTGCACAGTTACAATCACAGAGGAAATAACATGCAGATAGATCTTGTTAGATGTAAACTGATGCACGGATGTTAAGCACGTATGCACAAGATCCAAGAGAACGGACTCTTAGATCGTGTTATGATGTAAATCAGTGAGTTTGGCCAACTCTTGAATCAACGGATGTTAATTCATCAAAGAGAGGACAAGACATACCGATATAACCACAAGGCTCAATGGCAATTGACCAATTATGCTGGACAAGACGCAATGGGTAAGACACTCTAAGCAACACTTAATCTATGACAATACCAAGTCCCAAAACGCAAGGATTTTGAAAAGTACAGATTCAAAACGCAACAGATTCAAAACGCAAGATATCAAAACGCAAGATATCAAAACGCAAGATATCAAAACGCAGGATATCAAAACGCAGGATATCAAAACGCAGGATATCAAAACGCAGTGATTATAATATTCAAAAGCTATCAAAACGCAACCATTAAGAAAATTTCGAAATAGGGGCTTCAATATTTTAATATTAAAAATTTCTTCAAATCAAAACGCAACGAGTTGCGTTTTGTCCTGTTCAACGATTAATGACCAAAACGCAACACATGAATAAAGTCAAAAGGCAACATGAATTTAACCACAAAACGCAACCAAGAACTAATTCTCAAAACGCAACATGAATTTAACCACAAAACGCAACCAGGAGCACATTAGACAAAACGCAACCTAGAACATCATACCTAAAACGCAACCAAGAACCTTTATCAAAACGCAATAAAACGCAACATGTTATATTATCGAAACGCAATCTCATATCACAAATCAAAACGCAATCAATAATTAATTATCAAAACCAAGAACCTACTATCAAAAACGCAACTGACCCAACTCAAAATGCAATCAAAAATAATTATCAAATCGCAAAGCCCCAAAAACCTACTATCAAAAACACAACAGATCGTACAAACTCAAAATGCAATCAATAATTAATTACCAAATCGCAACCAAGAACCTACTATCAAAACGCTCCCTGAACGCAAACTCAAAACGCAACCAAGAACCTTAAAGGCAACCACTATTCGAAAATCATAAGGACAGTAATGGAGGAGGCGGGGAATCAATTCAAGCATTAACAAAGCATCTAACATGTAAGTAAATGTAAACCCAGTAATTAAAACACAATTCCAAACACTAACCAGATATTCAAAGAGTTAATCACACGCGGGTCTACAAAAACACACATTTAAACTATCTTCAGATCATGATGTTAAAGATAAAGAGTGAGATAGTGATTAACAACGTTGAATGCATGTTACCTAAGCGAAGAAACACATTTGAAATCACAGCTTAATCAAAACACAATCTAGAGACTTGAGAGAGAATAGTTGAAAAGGTTTGACTAGATATGTGGGTTTTGACTAAGTTAAAACGCAACACCAATAAGTACCTAGGTTACACCTTTCATCATTTGACATAATTGTCCCCTCTCCTTCTTATTTCTAATTATGTAAGGTAAATTACACCAATGGTCCCTTACTTTTCATATTTCTTTAACGTTTAGGGATACATAGCAACTAATAGATTGATTAACTTTGGGGAAATGACACAATTGGTCCTTCACATTTAAATAAAGCCTAAGATTCAGTACAATAGCAAATAAGATCCTAAATGAACATTCAATTGACATATTTGAACCATGTTGAGTCAACTCCAGTTTAACTCCCCCTTAATCCATAGCCTCGTTAGTTACCAAATCTTGTGTGTTGAAAAATGCCTGATAGATGTCATGAATTTGAAACAAAACCACTCTCCCCCTCCCTCTCCCCCCAACAATGACCCATTTCTTATTTAAAGAGTTGTAGTCCGTTGAATGAGTGTCATAATTAAATGAAATCCAAGTCCAATGATGTCAAAAACAACATTAAGCCATCCAACTGACAATCCAAATAATTTTCTAAAGAAAAAAAAAATCATGAGAAGCGGAAATTTATAAGAGAAAAAAAAACTTCATCTTCTTAATCAAGAAAAATGCACTGAAGCGTAAATCAGATCGAGGTGCAATAGATATATATTATCCATGCCTGGAGAACTTAATCACCCATTGTTAGTGAACAACCATCTTTTTTGCGATGTCTTACTTTGTTATCCTCAATTTGAAAAGCGGGTAAAGTCTGAAATAACTACAAGCCATTAAACATTTTTTGAAAGGTTTAAACGGCCTCGCTCGAGCTCATTTAAAAGACCCTGTCCATTATTGAATGACATTTCTAGACCAAAAATGTTATCGATAAATGGAAGACATGTCTTGAAAGAAAACTATTTATTGGTATTTTCATATTTCCCTGATTTTTATGGATTTTTGATGGTTTTCATAATTTTTGTATTTTTTTCTTTTTGGTTTAAGTATGTACATATTACATAGGATACTTGAAGCCAATCTGTTACTCATCCCGACAACTTGTAAGAACTTTTGAGTGTTAATCTGGCTTCATAACACTTATGCCATGCCATGGAGTATGAATGTCGAATCGTTCTCTGACAAGCGCCTTAGTGAATAATTTCACCAGTTAAAACCTGTACCTCACAAATACAACTCAACCACTCCTTTTTTCCACTTGTTTCTCTATGAATATGATGTCGGTTGAAACGCCGATGTGTTTAGGAGACCTAGTGCTAAACGTTGTTGCAAAGCAAAGAGCTATGGCACTCTTGTTGTCGACAGTACAGAGGATGCGATTGTAAGCAAAGCCATAATCTATAATATAAGACCTCATCCATAAAGGATTTTGGCACGGGAAAGCAACCAACATCACATGGTATTCAGCCTCTATAGACAAGATAGAACGTGCTAGTTTGCTTCTTTGATGACCACTGACTAACTATCACCAGGAACTGACACTCTGCCAGATGTACTAAGCCGATTGTCCTGAAAACCATGCATGATCTGCGACTGCGTATGCTGTTAGTCCATGCGGTGTCTTTCGATACCATATCCCCATATTGATGGTTCCTTATAGATACCGAAGACCCATTTAACACCACAAAGTGCTTTTTAGTTGACCGTAGATTGATATCTAGTCACACATCACACACAAATACGAGGCAGGTCTACTGGGGCTATGAGGTATCCTGAGGGAACCCAACTCATGCTGCGAATATTTGGGGTCTGGTCACCAGTGGTCCCTGAGATTCCTCATCCATTTTGTTTGCATCCACCATAGGAGTGTCAACAAGTCTACTTTTTATAAATCAATTTCTTTAAAATATCATTTGCAAATTTATATTGATTAATGAAAATGCCTCTAATATTGAGAGATTTGTAAGCCTAAGAAACATGATATTTTGACCAATCATCGACATTTGAAAGTTTTAGAACCATTTCATTAGAAAACGTCACAATCTTTGGGGTCGGTCGAGGCAAATATGATATCATCAACATATATTTGAACATGAAGAGTGTGTTTTGACTATTTTCTACGAAGGAACAAAGTGTGGGTGCAACATCACCCCTTGAGAATCCATTGAGCCCAGAAGAAACTCGACCAAAGTGTCATAACCATGCCGAGGAGCCTGTTTTAACCCGTAAAGTGCTTTCTTTCAGACATAACATGATGTGGACGTTCTGGGAAAACAAAGCCTTCTGTTGTGGACATAGACTTCTTCTTTGAGCTCGCCATTAAAAATGCAGTTGTCACACCATTTGATAACTGTCATTTTTTGCTGGCGCATTGCAATGAATATCCTGATTGCTTCAAGAACGAGCAACCAAGGCGAAGGATCTTCAAAATCTAGACCTTCTTCTTGACAGAAATCCTTTTGCTACAAGAAATCGTGCCTTGTTTTTTCAACACATCACCAACTCGTCAAGTTTCACACTTTTAAATCCACGTTTAGAGCAATAATCATGGCACTGTCTGAGGAGGTACTAAATTCCCATACGACACAGATCGAATCCCAAATTCATGAATTTCTCTTGCATGGCTTAAAACCAACAGTCTTCGTAACTGCAGATGTGAAGTACCGGTCGACGAGGTTACCGGTAGAAAAGGGATTCCCAATTAATGTTATCAAGAGGATGAACGTCCAGTGCTGGATTATAGTTTCATGAGTAGAGTGGATTGGTTGATTCATATGGTGATTTCCCCAATGATGAAGTTTAGAGTTAAAGTCTGGGGCGAACACATTAACAAATGGTTCTGGATCAGCTGCACAAACGGATTAACTTCTGTATATTGCTCACCTGCTACACCATGATGTACCAAAGAGGAATGATGATCCAAGTATTGATGAATATGACTTCCCGATGGTGCATCGAGATCAATAAAATAGACACTGATGGCACCTTAGAATGACCAGGTCTTGTACAACATAGGAATAGGATCCTGACCAGTGTACCCGATGTATTAAAATATTCATCAAACCTAGGTTTGGAAATAACATCTCCAATTCTTTATTTGTGGGAGGTACATATGGTAGAGCAGGAGCAGACGTAATTCGTATCTATTGGAGGGGGTGGATACGAGCCCTAAACTTATAGGTCCAGCGTCAACAGGTTAGGAGCGTTCCTGGAGCTGATTGTAAGGAGCCATTGCTCACAGCTCATCGAATTGTAATATTTCCATGATTTTCGGGTTCATTTGTTGAGATTCTGTAACCTTTTTGCTACGTGCATATCCAATTGAAAATTCCAATATTAGCCTTTGGTTGCATTTTCCAAGATTCTCAGCTATCATTTGTAGTAACAAAGATAACCAAAGAATCCCGAAAAAAGATAAGATCGAGTTCTTATTGTGTACTAGCTCTTTAGAGGTTTTTGTCGTGATGTGTGTGAATAAGGAACAGTTTTTGGTGTAACAGGCAGTAGCCAACAGCTTCACCAAAGAAACATCGGGTGCTTTGAGAAGATTAGCATTGGTCCGAGCTGCTCACAAGAGTTCGTTTCCGTGTCTTCGACACACCCATCTGCTATGGAGTCCTTATACGGTCTTTTGGTGAAAGATTCCAACCTTTCATAATAAACATACAGAGCCTTGTTGACATATTCAGTTCCATGTCAGTGCAGAATGAATCTACAGTTTTTTAAGTCCGGACCTGTATTTGCTTTCAGAAATTGTTGACATCCGTTGGTGTTTCATCCTTTGATCTCATAACTATAACCCACGAAAACCGAAGAGTAATCAACGAGATTACCAAGAGGTATTTTTTCCCCATTAATACTTTGCTCAGAAAAGCAAACGCACGGATCCACATAAATCCATAATGAGGGTGTTTAAACTATTCCAAATTGGTGTTTTTTAGTTTTGGGTTTGTGGTATGCCTTTTTTGCTTTTTCCTAATTGACATGCAGAACAAAGATGATCTTTTTCAAACTTCAATCTAGGTAAGCCCTCTGACAAGGTCTTTTCTTGCAAGATCATTGATGTTACCGAAGTTCAAGTGGTTTAAACGCCAATGCATAACACATGATTTCTTCTGGAGGCTTGATAGCAAGCTACGTTGGGGAGGACTTCATCAGTGGTCTTCAACAAAGATTAGTGGTAAATGAGTACTAACGGGACACTTTAAGTAATTCAACACCATCCTATCACGAACATAACAAGAATGCTTTTCCGATAGCAACTTCCAAATCTGATCACAAAAATTGAACCGAACAGAAAACTAATTATCCCCATACTTCCACGTAGTATACCCTGGAGATTACACTATCACCAACGACATAATCTCCATAACCCATAATACACCAAAGTGATCATTCCCTAATCTAACTGTCCCGATGAACTTTCACCGAAATTCATGAGCCTTGAGCGATTCCTCCCGCCCCCCTCATATGTTTTAGAACAGCCTAGTCCAAATACCAAAGGACGATTTGTAAGACCTGCATTTGAAAACAGACAAAGATGAGATTTGGAAAATTGGGGTGATCCCCAATGTTGGTTGGGTTTTGATTGTTAGCACAAGCAATGGCTGACATTCCTAGTAAGTTAGGAACCTACGTTAAAGTGCACTGAACACTAGGGTAATGTTCTTCCCGTAGGTCTCCATTGAAAACCAATACATTGTTAAGTGTTTTGCCGGGAGTTTTGGTTTCCAAATTCGTTGATATGTTTAGGTTTCGCCACTTGTGTAACTTGCTTAGGTTCCAACTTGCTTATCATGACGCACATCATTTTTTAACATTGGGGGAGCGCATTCACAGAGGTGCAACATAAGTAACCACCACATACATGATTCCGAAAAATAAACATTTGTTACATGTTGGCACACAGAATGAGAATTGTCAAATTAATTACATACAGCTTAGAGCTAATACAGAATCAACACATTGTGGTTTTTAAAGACAGATCTAATTGTCCTAGTTGTCTTCTACTTTCTTTAACTGTCACTTATAGTTGGCGGATCCTATGTTTCTTGAGTATTCTCCTAGGCTGAATCTGCTACATCAGTGTAATAGTTTGTGTGTAGTAACTAACTTTGGATTGTTTGCAATGTTGGTTCTCCCCTCCCTCAAAGGTAACATATTTTTTTCCTAGGGTTGATTCATGGCTTCATATCATATGATTAAAGACCTTTGACAGTGCCAAATACATATTCAAATAGTATCTTGAGAACTTAGTGTAACGAAGTCAAAAATGCAGTTGATCTATCTAAAGCTTCAACTTTGGCTTCTTCCACTATTTCAGAAGAGTGTACTAACACTTTCCTTAAGATGCCTGAGATAAACTATATGAACTTCCCTATTGTTCCTATTATGAGGAATAAGTTCAACATGCTAATAGCAAACTTTCCACTATGTAATCTTTTGGTTTAACCTGATTTGTAGTGACACATGAGACCGTATTCTGTAGTTGGACCTTTAGACTCTCATTTTCATTTTTAAGGGCAGTTATCTGTTCTGTATGCTTAGCACGCGTAATCTTGATCGAATCATACAATTCCTGTATGCTGCTAATCTTTGCATTTTCTCTATTCTGCCATAAATGCTCATTTTGTTTTGAAGAACCATTAACCTTTCAGTAATTGGTGAGATCTAAAAGTCTCACGGCCTAAAAATCAAGTGTTTGGTCTAGTTCATCTACGGTCTCTTAAGTTGAGATTTTTGAATTTCACTTTTAACGACGTTGTCTTTTCCTTGAAGTGAAGCTTTCATTTGACCGATCACAAAAACGGAGTTAAAATCAGATATCATGAACTGGATGAAGACGGTTTATTCTGAAAAACAATCTTACAGGTTTTGATACTTTAACTGTAAGTTTAGGTGATTTACCTCAAGATTTGAAAACTGGTTTGAAAGTTCGTTATAATTATCCTTAACGATATAATCACATAAATTAAAAAGCTCTGCTCAATTCCAGACAACGGCTTTGACAACAATATGAGCCTTTGTTGCATATCATAAATCTAGATACATTAAGCTCAAATTTGATGCAACATAAAACTCTTCTTTAGAAAAGCCATCAGCGATTATTTTATCATGTTCAAAAAGAAGGTTTTTTCCGTACAATCTCTCATGTTTTTCCTATCAACAATACTTTGGTCAAGTTTTTTTTTTTCAGCTTCCAACTCATCAAAGCATCACTCATTTCATTACTTTAACTTCTTTTTGTTAGAGCTTTTTAATGCCCTCCAAAATAATTCTTGAAGAGTTTTTGAAAAATGGCATGACCTCCGTGAGTTAACATGTCTTGGTTGTTCAAAAACTTAACTCCTTCACCTTCATGAACCCTGTTGGTGTAATTCTCTTTTTTACATGTTTTTCTCCTCCAAATTCTGAAAAAGAGTTTACTAAGTGTAAAAATGTTAATTTTCACTTGACTTTTGTTGGAAGCACTCAGGGGACAAGTCGTTTGTCAGTGTATTTTGGCAGGATACACAGTCAACGCTTTGATAAGTCTGGTATTCTCTCTTTGAGACTTTCACTTCATCTTTAACAATATCTTGAGACAAAATAGTTCTGTTCCGTGGATTAGTTGTTCTGTGGTGTGAGAGTTCGCTAAAAAATTCTCTTTCGAGTTATTAGGCGTGTGACATTGACCTTGTTTATCACCACACATTCATTAGCTTTCATTTATCATGGCAATTTCTTCCTAGAAATTTTAGATTGTCTAGGGTCTCCTCCTAAGGTCACGTACTAAACAACTAGCCGGTGCATGATTGGGTGTGACAATTACATATGACCAACTATACAGGGGCATCGAACTTCTTTGATGATGTAGACATAGGGGTTCTTGTAGCCAATAGCTACCTTATTCACTTCATCATAGTAAGACTAGGTTTACACATCATGTTGAACTGTTTGATAGACAGGCCTTGTTGAAGAATTTTTATCCTCGACCTTATCTTTTGAAGCTTTTAAGTCTAAAAATTCTTCAAGGTATTTGTTTTCTTTCTGATCAAAATCCTTTTTCAAAGATGTAACTTCATCTACCATTAACTTGTTATGTTGGATGGTAGAGGCAAGTTGCAATTTTACAAATGAAGTTCCTTTTTCAAATTCTCTTCCTTAATATTACGGTCACATATAACTATTCTTAGTTGCTCATCAATCTTTTGTCTCTTTCTGTTAATTTCAATCAAACTGGAACTCTTTCATCAAATTTAACTTTTTTCCTTGTATATTGCAAGTTCAACATTTAATGAATTATCAGCTACTGTATATGTTGATGCTTTAAAGACAGATTGGGCTTTAGGCTTATGCAAATCATTATCTATCATGACATATGCATCATTTAGAACCATAGATGCATTATTTAGTAATACCGCATTAGCGATGTCCTTTACATACTAAACATATGAGCATATTAACTATCACTCGTATATTCGGCATGTGATCAACTAACGTGTTTGGTTGTACATCAATCGTCACCTAGGTTCCTGCATGATGATCATAAACAGCATCTTGATAGTAGATTATGGTCATGTACCTCAGATAACACTGCCCGATAACATAAGACAACCGACGTCATCACACACTGGATCGCTAATATAGATTTGCCATGAACATATTTGTGCCTAGTGACCTCATCAACATCAAATCATAACGCTCACAGTCATTCAGCTTAAAACATATTATCCACATAGAGACTAAGTCTATACGTCTTGGTTGAGCTATGTGGCCTAACCCCGTTGCATTGTAGCACTTAACCTGCCTAGCTTGACCTGATTACATTCCCCACTATGTTTCTAGCTCCTCCCATAAACCACATGCACCTGTACACCCGTGCAATATGTACCCTGTCCTCTTGTTCGGTCGACCCTGAACATTCTGAACAACAACCCTGGCCATCTTGTACTTACTATATCCTGTGGGTTTGATGATGTTCTGAGTTATTGTTTTTTGAGGAAGAAGGATTGGTAAGACTGGTTGAGTAAGGCAAGTGTGGTTGGGTTAGGTTCTGATTAGGTTAATCAGTTTTGAGAAAGTCCCAAATCAATTTTGTGAGGTGTCAGCAGAAATGTAGGGATGATGATATGTGGTCGGTTGGATTGTTGATAGACTGAGAATGATAATGTTGAAATGAAACATATGACATCAAGGTTAAGAGGATCAACTATCTGTTGTGTAGACGTTCCTACATCAGCTTTATTCTCGTTGGCATGTCCTCGAGTTGCTTCATGTAAGCATATAGTTGATCAAAGTTTGAATCTTCAAGCCTTTGTTAAGTTTCACAGCTTCAACAAATCTACCCCTATTTAGGCAGCATGTTAATTCACAAATTTGAGTTCAAACTTATTTTTGACATGTCCATCTTGGATGTCGCAGTCATTAATGAGCTTGCAAACTAACATAGTATCCGTGACTGGTTTCCTCCTTTGTTCTGACGCAAAGTGTTTAAAGTCATCTACAGTTTGTGATTCACGGTCCTTCCCTTTGTTAATTCCGATCCTTCCAAAAGCATCTTCACATTGTCCTATCATATGTCTTTGCATCAGTGAATGATTAATAGTGAATAGTTAACTTTGGTAAGCCTTAAGTATGATGTTTGTTGCCTGAATGTCTGCCTTGTAACTATCCTTCTCATCTGTGACAGATCCAATAAACTCAATAGTCGTTCCAGGAGCCAGATTGATGAACCTTCAGTTCCTTTCCGCAACAATTAGTCGCATGGTCCCCATCTGAAATGGTCCAAAATCAATCGCAATTGACTTTAGAAAAAGTTTAACCCATTCGTCCTTACCTCCTACAGTATAATCGAATACGTTGTTGCCATGACGCAAAGTCAGTCTTATCAAGCATAGGTGTCGGGTATCGGAACTGGCACATTGGATGTCCTCATGAAAGATTATCCCATAGTATTACTTGTGATAATGATTAATTGACCGTGTCAATGTTTATTGATTGTATGTTAATAAGTATGATAGTTTGTTGATTAGGTGATATGTTATTTTGAATTGTGATTTGTTTGGTTGAATTATGTTTAACTTAATGTTGATAATGAAACTTAGTCAAAAAGCATAAAGTTTTGGTCAAAAGCAAGAAGTTTTGTCAAAAGGCAATGAAGAAAACAATCATTATATAAAAAAAAAGAACAAAAAAAAAAAAAACAAAGAAAAGAAAAAGAATAAAATAAAAAAAATAATGAGATCAAAACCATTGAAGCTAGTTCAAAACGCAATGAAGAATCTGAGTCCTAAACGCAATGACGACTGCCGAGTCAAAACGCAATGAAGAATCTTAGAATTGATCAAAACGCAATGAAATCTTAAGACTTGATCAAAATGCAACTTTGAGATTTGATCAAAACGAAATGAAATAAAAAATTGGCAAGTCTCCCTAGTCAAAATGCAACAAACGTCTTCAAAACGCAACCTGCAGTCAAAACGCAATGACCAAAACGCAACCTCTAGGTCAAAACGCAACGACAAAAATGCAACCTCTAATAAGACAAAACGCAGTACAATAGTACTATACAAAATGACAAAACGCAATGTACTTTCTTCACCAAAACGCAACGAAGAATGTCTCAAAGTTCCAAAACGCAACAGAAAAAATACGAACTTTTTTCACTTAAAAACACCTAAAAATCACCCTTTGAACATTTTCTCTTGGTTTCTTTTGCTCAACTGGATCCTAAAGTTAAACAACTATAAAAACACTAACTTTACCATCACAATACATAGAATCAAAGAGTGTCAAGAATAGACCCATAAACATTCAAAAACCAAACTTTTGATTTAAACTGAACCAAGGAAACGCACAACAATCTATCTAATCAATCCCATGCTCTGATACCAAATTGTATATACACATGATATCATAACACAAGCATTGATGATTGGGTTGGCAAATTATCTAGAGAGAGAAAGTGAGGTTTCTAGTAAGAGAAAATGCAAATGAAAGCTTTATGATAAAATGAACAACCAACCCCTTTCCATGGCTGGAAAGGGGTTTATATACATGAGTGTTTATGCCCCAATGGGCTTGAGTATGGGCTTACAATTGGGCTAAAGGCCCGGCCCAATACTATTAGTCATACGCTTACAATTAGACAACGAGCTATGCTATTCTAGATTATACACGGGGTGACCGAGTCTTTTTCATAATCCTAACAAAATCCACCATCAATGTCTTGATAATTTGTAAGGTAGGACTTGTTCCCAGTCATATGCCTAGAGCATCCACTATAAAAAATCCCTTGATCCTGTAAAGCAAATTGTGGATTACCCTGTACTCAAAATAAGAGAATTAGTTTCTCTTGGGGACCCAAGCCATCACTAACTTTAGTTTGCCTTGAGGATCAACATCGTTAAATCTTTTAGGCATGTATGATCCACTGTCTTTGGAGATATGGTCAATTACTTTTCCTGTTGGTCTCGAAATCCAGCAAGCTGAGGACTTAACAACATTTTCCATTTTTCCCTCAACAGTACTAACTACTACTTCTGGCCCAGCAGTAGCTACATTATTAACCTTAGCAGTATAAACTTTTTTATTAAAATTATTGGTTTTAGCTGCTGATTTTTTGTTAAAGGACTTCTCAATGGTGAATGTGCTTTAAAATAATAATATTTTGTAGGTGATGCAACATTCACTTTTTGTTTAAGTGCAGTATTAACATGCCTGGCAGTACTAATTGATGCTGCTGCTTTTGGAGAGCTTTGCTTAGCAGCATTAACTGGCACTAGTCCAGACTTTGTTGCAACTGCTGTTGGAACAAAATTTCTTTTAGGATGTGGTGAAGATCAATTTGTTTTTGTGGATTCCACCCACTTGAGCATTGTTCCATACTGGTCTAACTTCCCTTTGACCAGTAACCCTTCCCATATTATTCAACACAGATTTTCCAAACCATTTTATTCCATAAAAAGTTACAAACCCCTTGATAAATGGTTTATGACTTCCACATAAAAAAAGAAGCTTTCATAGACTCAAAACCATCCCCTAGTTTCTGAGTCATTATTCCATTCTAATTTCTTTTATCAACCCTAGGACTCTGACTTTTCCTAAGGTTTTTAGCTTGCCTATATGTGTGTTGTTCAATAACAGTTTTCTTAGTATTTTCATCTGATTTAAAAAAATTGATTTTAGCATAACTAGGTTTATTCTGTTCAAATGAAGGTCTAATCACACAATCATCATCACTATCAGACTCTCACTCTTCAATGATAAGAGCACTAGGCCTAACATCTTTAGGTTGTTCCAAACTATCCTTACTAGACTTAGATTTAGTTGATTCAATTCTAGGCACACTAGAGATAGCTTCACTCACATTAGTCTTATAGACATAATCATCTAATCCAGCAAAGGATAAGTCAGGTCTTGAGGGCATGTAGTTCCCAATGTAAGGAGGGGGAACTGCATGATATCCCTCAACCTTCTTAAACCTATCATTTACTTGATTATTTTCCTCTTTAATCTCATTCACACTACTATCAGATGCACTTTCAAACACTTCACTTTTATTCAGATGACAATCATGCAATTCATTTTCATTCATTTGACTGTCAAAACCAATATCAGACTTGTTATTAACACTTATTTGACTGTTTAAGCTGATTTAGTTCGCTATTCATAAATGAATTTTAAAACTTTCAATTTATTTTAAATCATCTTTTCTCTTAAGTAAGCCTCTGCTAACTGATTTTTAAGCTCTGATAATAAGAATTATCTCTACCTTAAACATCAGATTTCAAAATCAATGTCTTCCTCATAAACATCGCTTCATATTTTTTTATGAATAACAATTCTAGCTTCTAATATTCCAAGTCTAATTGATAAGCTATTATGTCGCTAGATTAGCATTACTTAGAACTTCACGTTGTTGATCAAACTGTTTTTGAAGAGATTAATAAGATTCTAAACATTCTTTAGAGCAATTTTGTACCTCAGTATTTGAGCTTGATGACTGGATAAACCTGAAGACAAATGGGCTATTAGAGCAAAGTATGTGGGTTCTTCTTCAGCTTGATAGCTCCAATAATAACCACATATCTCATCTTGAACAACCAAGGCATTTGCAGGAGTCTTTACTGGTACAATCCTTCTTGGAGCATCTCCATTTATATTCCCCTGATTCCTTGGTGCCTTGTATTCTCTAGCAAAGTAAATCCCTCCATTGCAGTTGTAAACATTTAACCTTTGTCTATTAAAGAAGTAGGGGGCACAAAAATAGGACTGTTTTTACAATAGTTTCTTTGCCATTGAAATTCAGATTCCTTTATGTCTTCTTTAAAAATTTCTTTACCCTCATGGTAAGCATGGCCACCTGCCATTTAAGATCCATCTCTTCAAGATCATCAGTATCAATCTGCTCCAAATCTTCATTGTCTAAATGTGGACTATTAGATTGATTGACAAAAAAGGAAAACATGACATCATCAGCATAGGTTGATGTGTACATCCAGGACTTAATTGACTTTGATGTTACCATGTCAACTTCCAGGGGGAAGTAGTGTATACTACTTCACTAAGAATGGTTTGTAAAGTATTCTGCAAACATAGATAAGAACAAGATGCTATTTCTTCTCGCATGCACCCCCGAAATGAATATTCACCAAGCCTGATAAAAGAGCAAATCTTGGTGTGTTTTGGTCTTCTACAAAATTCCATTGTGCACGTTAATGACAAATAGAATATTGTTCAAGCTAAATCAAAGTTTTAGAATCTACTCAAGATAGGGATGTTGGTTTGGGGGGAAGCTGATTCAAAAACTTCATCAAAAAGGAGTCTATAAAGAAAGCTTTTCAAGACATGCTGCATGTATTTGGGGGAAGTTAATTCAACTCATGCAAACATACAATGGTCCAGAACAAGTAAAGACAATGAAGATCATAAGCTGGAATACAAGTCAAGACCAAGAGAACACACAAACATCTTCCAGCTTTGGAAGCGCTTTGGAGAAGACTTATTAATTGATTTGTAGCTTGTAAGAACATTGTAAGCAATTCCGTATGTCCACATATTGGGGGATGATTGTTAGCCTTAAAATATGGTGACAAACCACTAATTACATATTTATTTAACGTACACATAAGGACTAATAATGACAAGCTAACGATTAGTTGTGTGTCACTAGACTATAAATTAACCCCCTCCATACTTCCATGGAGGAGGTGATGCTCACTTTGTAAAAGTGTTGTGTGTTTTTTCTCCAAAACACACACACTTCCCAATCTTATTTTCTCATCTTTTTCACTCTAATAATATGGATACTTTTCATTTCCATTTACGCAACCTCCGATCTTAGTTTTAAGGTGAACCATGTTAACAGTTGAGAATAAGCTTTTTCCCATTACCCCCCCAAGCAAGCAGAAACATCATGAGCATTATTAACTGCTTCATTCGTACTGCTATATCATCTGACGATCCAAGAACCACATTCTGTGATTGAGCTTGAGCCTGATTGCTTTTAATCTCAGCATCATACAACCTGTCAGTTGTTGTACAAATCGTCCATGCACAACTCATCTAGATCAGCTTTGTTTACCATAATCCAATGCATATTGTTCCAAGCTAATGGTAGACTTCTTAGGCAACTTAAGATTGCATCTCCAAGAATAAAACTTTCCCATGAATTCCAATTGGCTTATGATTTTCTGAAACCTATCGAAGTTTTACTAGTCCTTCAGGATCTTTGATGCAGTATAATCTCATATTACAGCTTCAAATGGTTTTCTGCATTTTTTTATCTTTGTGGCCTCAAACCTGGCCTTGAATTTCTCCTATAAGGCCTTTTCATCCTTGATTTCATGAAACTTCAATAGGTGCTCATCAGGAATGGCCAACAAACAGAGTGCTTTTTGCTATTTCAATTCATTCTTCTTGCTAGCTTTTGTTCATTAGTTTTGGGAAGAATGGGACCTTCAGTACTAGCTGATGCAATAGCAGGTGCATCACCATTCATAATAACCTCCCAAAGAGCATAATCAGTGGAGATAAGATATTGCTCCATTCTCATCTTCATAGATCATATCTCCTATTTGAGTATAGGAAAAGGTTTTAGTGGCAACACTCGAATATGTTTGGAGTTTCTGACTATGATTCCATCTTCTCTTTGATTATGAGATCAATTGGTAGATAATAGTTTTCCTTTTTATTAAGAATCTCAACAAGCTCTGATACCACTTGTTGGTCCCTTCTTGACAGATCTTACTTAGCTTGTTAAAGCTTAGTTATATTGGATAGATCCAAGATAACTATAGTAGAAACTAAGATTAAGAATATCACAAACTATGCGGAATCTAGTTTGCAATACGTAAGAACAACAATGAAACATAAACCAAGATCTTTACTAAACTTTTAATATATGAATACTATTTTGAATTAAACAAAATAGCTATGAATACTAACTATAATTTGTTAAGCAAACTAGAATACTAATATAAAAACTAATATCTAGATCTATCCTTAAGAGTCCGTTTTAAAATACACACAAGGAAACCGCTAATAGGCCCCCCCTATTTTAACAAAATCGCGTCAAGTGATCATGCATATCTATTCCTAATATAACTTGATCGATTCTGATGCTACCTTTAAAATATATAATATATAAATATAAAATACTTATATAAATATATAAATATAAGGGGGTAAGAATAAAAAAAAATCACAATTATAATAAACCGGGAAGCTGAATCCCGGTCGATTCCCCCGATAGGATGAATGAAAGTCGAATGACGGGTTTGATACGATGGTTAATGGACAAATTTGTGGGGGGGATTGTTTTTCAATATAACTACAGGAAAATTGATGCAATTTACACTAAAATTAACTAAGACAACACTAATTTAACTAAAAACGCAAATCTACGATCCTAAAAACGCGCTAAATTATCAACTAATTCAAAATAAAACCCTACAGAAGATTTTAATGCATGCAAACCTCAAATATGACAAAAGAAAATTTTCTAAAAAAGATTTATATTTTTTTGGCTTTTTAATAATTTTTTATGAATTAAAAACTAATTTAATCTATTAAAAGTCCTAGAAAATAGCAAATTAACCCCTAAAAATTCCAAAAAATGATTTTCTACTTTAGAAAAGTCTAAAATATGATAAAAATTAAGAAAACTATTTTTAATTACTTTTTAAAATAAAAATCTATTTTCTAAAATTAATTTAAAAGGCTAAAAATCAAGATTAAAATCTAAAAGTGGTAAAAATGATTTTAATGCTTGTAAACCTAAAAGTATTTATTCTAAAACCAAAAACTATTTTTAAGCTTTAAAAAACACAACAATTAACAATTAACACTATGCTAATTTTTTTTAGTCTAAAACCAACAATTAACACTATGCTAAAAGTATTTATTCTAAAACCTAAAAGTATTTATTCTAAAACCAACAATTAACACTATGCTAATTTTTTTTGAGTTTTTAGACAGTTTTTAAGAAAACATGAAAGATGAAATATTAAATTATAACAACTAAATTTTAAGCTTTCAAAAACACAAATGAACTATATTAAGCAGTTTCAAGCAACAAAAAGCACAAATAAGCAGTTTATAAGAAAATAAGCTAAAAGAGATGCAAAACTTAAAAAGTAAACTTACCTAAAGTCCGACGAGTATAGTACTAAGCATAAACCCTAAACCCTTTACCTATGTCCTGCCACCAGGCTCTAAAAACCAGTAAAAGCCTTTTCCTTTTCACTTTTAAACCAAATAACTTAGTACCAAATCCCTTGTTACCAAAAGCTTTTCCAAAACCAAAACATAATACCATAAAGCTCTTAACCATTTACACAAACCTTAAGCAAACCAAGTACCAATACCCTAACAGCGTCCAATAGTATTTGAGTGTGTTTGATGTCACAGTTACCCCCAACATCTGATATGCAGCAGAATGGTAACATGGGTCTACGTCAAAGTACAACAATCAAGATATAGGAGAACGACCTAAAAAATGGCGTTTTAAACAAGAAACATTTCGATGCATTATAGCACAAAATCAGAGTTATACATATCCCATAAGTTTGAAAAGAAATAGACATACTACATAATTTCTTTAAACAAAAGCTTTATAATCCCTAAAGACACATAAGTTTTTATATATACAAGTTGCAACGAATTTAATTAAAACACAGAATCCGTTTTCATTGATATCCATTACGGCTCCCATCCAAGCTTATATCTGAGGACCTAAAATTAAACATGCTAAAGGTCAACACAAAGGTGATTTATACATAGTTTATAAGTAAAAGGGTATCACAAATTTAAGTAAATGGAGAACTAAGTAAATATTCTCCGAAGTCTAAAAACATGTATTATTCACTAAGCTCAAAACCCCAAAGCCATAACTTTTGCCCCAAGTGGGAATGGTGTCTGCCAAAACACCTACAATTTTTCTCAATGGTAAATGCACCATGGTCAACTTGTGACCAGAGATTCAAGGTGGGATTGGTTAGTCCCGATAGATCTATCCACAACACTAGCGCTCACAATAGTGGTAATTGACGGTTCATGATATGGTAGGGACTTAGATGGCACTGTGGTAACTTATGCAATAATATGCAGGTAATAATCTGGATAGCATACAGTTTAAAACAAAACACTTGTGTCCGTAGTAAAACAAGCATGTAATTCCACCCCGTAGAGTTTATAACCAAGGAGAAGGAAATGCGATCTATGAACTCAAAACCTTTAGAGTGAGTATGAAAATAATCAAGTAAATGACGAAAACGTAACACGGAAATATCCAAAGCAACCTAAGTAAATATGGGTCCGTATCATACTCAAGTACGTCTCTAATAACTTCCATGTACAATCATATATAGTTTAGTCATCATACCATCCGAACGGCTATCATAATTAAAGGTCATGACAAGACGTAACTAGGAGCTATGATACTTTAAATCGAAAATCCAACAGTTCGTCAAATACTACAGCCGAAGAAGGCCCTCCATTATGAAATTCCTATAATTATAATACTTTATAACTAATACCACATATAGGTCTATATAGCTCAATCACCATTCTAGAATGTTTTGGAAAAATGGTTTGATTAAGTAAAAACGTTTATAATTACGTTTTTAGTAAATATCACATAACTTTTGCGTTTTAGCCCTAATTTATGTTTCTTATGCCCAACCCACAGCTAGTCGTACAAAGACGAGTGATCAAAAATATAGATATTAAAATTTTCCCAACTTTCATTTGAATAGTAATTTTAGCTATTCACAACCAGCTATAAACCCTTTTTATAAATTACGTTTTAATACTAAAACCTCGTAAATGTCGTATTTTATTCGTTTATAGTCTCCTTATTAGCGATTCATTCGAGTACGATCTCGATTTAAAAGTTAATCATATATTTGAGGTTTAAAAATAAACTTTCTGTTAATGAATAGAATTTTTATAAAAAAGTTTTATAAACCCGGTTATCAAACCGTAAGATCGTATTTTTAAATCGTATCTTTTTCGTTATAAAATCGGTTTTTCAAGTTTTCTATCATTTTGAATCGCATGAGGCTATTATTTTTATAAAAGTCAAACCTACTTATAAGTGTCAAATTTTAAACACCCTTTATTATCATGAGGATACTTTACTTTAAACACTTTAGAAAAACCCTAATTTAAAATACATAATCATGTTTATACTTAAACAACAATGTAAACATACGTATAGATCCATTATTCCATGATATAAACAACAATAACTGGAACATACATAAGAAAAAGTGTATAATTTACATAACCATAAGTAAAAACGTCTTTTAACATATTCAAAAGTTCTAAATGGTATTTAGCTATTAAGAACATGTAAACAGCATAAAATCATGAAATGAAAGTAAAAAGGTATTTAGATAAACCTTAGGAAGGATGAATGATGAGAACAAATGATCTAAACCCTTGTTTTGATATCAAACCCCAGATTATAACACTATAAAAACTCTTAAATCCTTTGAAACCGCAATCTGCACAAACTTTCTTAAATCTTTGAAACGAGAAATCAACCCTCCGATCTTTCGTAGAACACCTTAGAATAGATATAAGAACACTTGTATTGATCTAGAAAATCAAAGTATGGATGTGTTATGGAGATGGTTTTGAGCCGTGATATATGATGAGAGAAATGAAGAGTATGTGCGCAAAATTGGTAAAGGAAATATACGTTATGAGATTTTCTAGTTTATGCTTTAATATAGGGCTTAACTAAGGTAAGGATACTCTATGTTAAGTTAACTAGGTTCAGTTAAAAGAAAATATCTAAAAATATTTTTGATAAATATCTATACAAATATCTAACAAAAAACTAGGTTATTTAGGGCATTGTTAGTGATTTGTGATTTCCTGGTTCGCCTAAAACGCGTTTTATTGGCGAAACTAAACGTTTAACGTAACCGAACAAAAAATAAAAATATAACAAGTTGATTACGTACATTCCTAAAAGAAGTATACATGCTGCTTGATGAATACTTTAATTCGTTTGTGGTCCGTTTACATAATCGTGATTTAGTTGTACGCGATTTAACCTAGTACTTAATATTAAAAGCGAACGCGTACGAAAAAAAAATAACTCGTAAAATAGATGACGTCGAAAATGACCCTGAAACATACAAAGTTACAACAACAGTCTCCTCCGTTAAAGAAACCTAGTCCTCAAGCTTAAGTAGCGGCACTTGAGGAAAGTACGGATTAGAGAAAGATTCTGATATTTCTTCCGAATTGATCTTCACTTCCCAAGTATACTCAGCTTCCTTGCCGAGAGGTCCAACACTTTGACCAATGGAATTATTCTTTCGCTTTTGCTTCTTACAATCTCGTTCCACTATCTCAATAGGTTCTTCGACAAATCACAGATTTTCATCAATCTCGATCTCGTCCAAAGGCACTTGAACATCTGGCTCAGCCAAACATTTCTTGAGGTTTGACACATGAAACGTGTTGTGAACACAACTCAGCTCCTGGGGTAACTTTAGTCGATAAGCTACTGGTCCAACACGCTCTACTATTTCGAACGGTCCCACATACCGTGGTCCAGTTTTCCTTTCTTACCAAATCGTACCACTCCTTTCCACGGAGATACCTTCAAGTAACAAATCGTCTCCAACATCGAATTCATAAGCTTACTTCTCTTAGTCAGCATACTTTTCTGACTGACTCTTACCGTTAATCAACCTTCCTTAATCGAAAAAATTCTATTTCTTAATCGTTTCCTACACAAGTACTGGTCTAATAAAGCTGACATTCCCAATTTCAGTCCAGAACACGGGGGATCACATTTCTGCTACGTACAAGCCCTCGAATGGCTCACACTATTGCTCGCATTGGTAAACTGTTATTAAAGAAAACTCAACCAACCGAAATGAGTATCCCCAACGTGCCACCAAAAATCCATTACACAAGCGCGTAACATATTCCTCCAGGTCTGAAGTACGCGCTCAACATTGACCATTTGCCGGTCTCGATGTGGTAACCGTACACATGTTTAGTTTTTGTACCTAACGCTTCTGGAAGAGCTGTCATAAGTGTGACGCAAATCGACCATCACATCTGAAATGATTTGACACTAGTACAACATGTCTTCTACGATCATTCGTGAATAGTAAATTCTGCTAGCTTCTCTGTTTTGAAATCTATCACGAATGGGTAAAAATTGAGCCGACTTGGTAATCTCTACAATGACCCAAATCGCATCATACCCACCGCTGCTTCTAGGTAACTTTGTGACTAAGTCCATTGTTATTTTCTCCCATTTCCACTCAGGGATTTCCGGTTGTTGAAGTAATCCTGAGGGTTTCTGATGTTCGGCTTTAATCTTAGAGCATGTAAGACACCTGCTAACGACTCAACAATGTCTTTTTTCTTCTTACCAGGCCACAATACAAATCTCTCAGATTCGTGGTACATCTTGTCTGCACCTGGATGTATTGAGTATCTAGAAGTATGACTTCGTCCATGATCAGTTTTTCTTACAACCCACCTAACTGATGAATCCAGATAGCGATCAAGAAGTAGATCTTCACCATCTTCCTCGTCGTTCAAAGTGTTATTACTAAAACCCCTCTTAGCCATTTAGTTTAGGGCTATGGAGATCCTTGAATCTTCACCCTGTGCTGTCTAAAATCTAGTCTTAAGTCCAAATGGATAGTGATACTCAAATTCATTACAATCGGCCTTGGTTAAGCTTTCTTTCCTACTCAAGGCATCGGCCATCACATTCGCCTTTCCCCGGTAGGTATTTATCTCACACTCATAGTCACTCTGAGCAGCTCGATCCACCAGCCTTTGTGGCATATTCAACTCTATTCTGGTCCGAAGATGAACTTGGAGACTCTTGGTGGTCATGTAATAACCACTTTTCGTATCCATAAAGATAAATAGTCTCCAGATTTAAGAGCGAACACCACCGCACCCAATTCCAGGTCGTGTGTGGTATAATTTTTCTCATTGTGGCTTCAACTGTCTTGATGCATACGCTATCACTTTGCCCTTCTGTATTAGCACACACCTGAAACCAAGTTTTGATGTATCACAATAGACCACAAAAAACGTCCCCCCACCTCCCCGTTTTTCCTGGTCCATCGGGAAGTGCTAACACTGGAGCATTGCATAGCTTCTCCATTCAAATACCCAAAAGCTATCTTCTTTTCTGTTCATCGCACCCACACATATGTCTTGTTCTTTTGAGTCAACAGTGAGGGCTTTCAACTTGGAGAAATTCTCATCAATAGCCGTGTAACTTGCCAATCCTAAAAATGAACGGATTTCAGTTGATGATTCAGGAGTCTTCTAGTTCTTGACCGATTCAACCTTGCTAGGATCCACGTGGATACCGTCACGGTTGACCACATGTCCTAGGAACTGAACTTCTTTCAACCAAAACTTGCATTTTGAAAATTTGGCGTATAACTTCTCTTTCTTGAGTAAATCTAGAATCGTCTTCATTTGAACTTCATTTCACTTCTTCTGACTTTGAGATTAATTAAGATGCCATCAATGAACACAATTAACAAATTTGCCAAATATATTTTGCAGACCGGTTCATTAAAGTTTTCCATGAATATTGCTGGTGCGTTTGTCATCCTAAATGGCATGACTGAGAACTCAAAGTGCCCATATCGGGTTCTAAACGCAGTCTTCGGTATATCTTCCTCTCGAACTCTCAACTGATGATATCCTGAGCGAAGATCTATCTTGGAGAAACAACACGCACCTTGTAATTGATCGAACAAGTCGTCAATTCTGGGGAGAGGATAGCGGTTCTTGTGTTAAGATTCCGCATTAACACATAGTATTCATAGTCTTTGTCTCTCTTATAGTTGATTTGGATTTATTCAAGTTAACTATTGGCTTATAAAAGGCTAATCAGATCCAAGACTTTGGACCTACAGAATCAACAACAATTAACACTATGCTAATTTTTTTTGAGTTTTTAGACAGTTTTTTAAGAAAACATGAAAGATGAAATATTAAATTATAACAACTAAATTTTAAGCTTTCAAAAACACAAATGAACTATATTAAGCAGTTTCAAGCAACAAGAAGCACAAATAAGCACTTTATAAAAAAGTAAGCTAAAAGAGGTGCAAAACTTAAAAAGTAAACTTACCTCAAGTCCTAAGATTGAGACTACATAAACCCTAAACCCTCTACCTATATGCCTGCCACAGGCTCTAAAAACCAGTATAAGCTTTCATTTTTTAGCTTTTTAAACAAATAAGCTTGTACCAAATCCCTTTGTACCACAGTTGAAAACACCAACAGCTTTTTCCAAAACCAAAACCATATACCATAAAGCTCTTAACCATTTACCATACCTTAACAAACCAAGTACCAATCTCTAACAGCTTCCAAGTAGTATTTGAGTGTGTTTGAGAGTGAGTTTAAGCTCATAAGCTATAAACATCCCCCTTCCCCCCCCCGCCCCCCCTCCTCTTATGGCTGAACTTATAGCTTTAATGAATTTTTAAGAAAACAGTTTAAGACTTGTAAACAACAACTTGTAAGTAAGATTATAAGCAAAAATTAAATGCGAAGAACACTGGATTTAAACTAAAAGGAAACTTTCATTAATAATAAAATCGAATTACATCTTTGGAGATTAAAAACATACAATTAAAATTTAAGCTAAGAAAATATAAAAAATTGGAACTCCCCTCTTTTGTCTTCTCTTTTCTTTATATTGGCCTTTCAAACCCTAATCTTCCCTTCCCCGAATCTTCTAGCCTCTCTATTCTCACCCTGTTGGATTAAGGGTTTTAATTTAGATCGTTGGATCAATTCTAGCTAATGGGAGATTAGGGATATTGCCAGCTAAGTGGAGTGGTCCTGGTGTGGGTGGACAAGGATGAGAAGAAAGGGGAATAGTGCTGGTGGTTTTGGCGGGATGTGGGAGAGGATGAACAGTGATTTGTTTACAGGGTGTAGGTTAGGGGACTTGGCAAGAACAGTCCCTGAGAGAGTTATATGTTATTACAGGGATGTTCCTTGTTCTTTTCAAATTTTGCCCTTGCAGTTTGGGTTGGGTTTGCACCGTTAGTCCTTAAAGGACTAACAGGGGTGTCATAAAAAGGTAACGGGAGTGGAGTGGTGTTAACAAGGGTGGTGTTGGGTTGTTTGTTGGGTCGGGTATGGATAATAAAAACTTGGGCTTTTATTTATGGTTAAATGTTTATAAGGATATAAGTGGGCTGTCCCGGGCCCAGTAGGTCGGTACGGGTGGGCCCACTTTTGGTAGTTTAGGTTTTCGGGTTTGGTTTTCGATGCTCTTTCCAAATCTACTTCTCGAGGTTGACTTTGACTTAATTTAACTTTGACTTTTTGGCTTTGACTTGACTTTTCTTTCATGCTCTTTCCGTTCTCGTGCTCGGTTTTATTTATTTGGCTCCTATTTTTGTCCTTTTCTTAGATATCCATTACCTGCATAATACAAATGCAAAACATACAAATGCAATATATTTTTGGTACGTTTTTAGTCATTTAAGTCTGGTTTTAGCGGTCAAAGGTATGTGTAATTAAACACATACCAAAATCCCCCATACTAAGATATTGTGTGTCCTCACGTAATGCTATAAGTAAGCACTTAGAAAACTAAGAATCTCAATCACCCTCGACTAATAACGTCGAAAAGTAGCTTAAGTGTTCATCGAAGGGAATAAAGAATCAATAGTTTAGAGAAGCCCTGTTTTTACCATTGTTTTTTAGCTAAACACTATTACCACTAATATTTTTTGTGTGTGTATATATATATATTTATAAAAATAATATACTATAATATATATATATATATATATATATATATATATATATATATATATATATATATATATACAATTAACTAATTTGACTTTCGTTATTTTCATAACCGTTAGGGATCATAGAACAAGATGCATTTCGATTCGAGAATGCCCCGAAAAAGGATAAATTCATCGTCCCGACTTTCACTCGCTCCAACCAAGCTTAAAAACAAAATCCACATTAAATATCGTTTTAAGATGCTAACACTACTCATATTTGCAATTTGTGAACTTTTCACTCCTGACAATTATTATATCTTAGGTGAATGTGCTATTTTGAATTTCAACCATGGATCAATGTTTTGCAAAATTCTATGTTTCACGTTCCACCCTAGAATAATAAGTTTGAA
Organism: Tanacetum coccineum; assembly: GCA_026074375.1. Lineage (NCBI taxonomy): Eukaryota > Viridiplantae > Streptophyta > Magnoliopsida > Asterales > Asteraceae > Tanacetum > Tanacetum coccineum. Next base: position 27,151 of record BQNB010032193.1, on the reverse strand, counting down.
GGCGAGATCATCCCATGTAGCGACTTTCGTCTTGGCACATCCCAACCTTGCGGCTAAGTGACCAGGCTTTTGACACGCCCACAGACTAGTATCGGACTCACGACCTTAGGTTTCCAAAAAACTCTCAGGATTTCCGTATTTCACAAGAGCTTTAAAAATAGAATATCAAAGTTCAAAAGCAAATTTTAAATTTAAAAACAAAAAAGATCTATTTAATTCACACTTAAATATTAAACATAACATTGATGCAATTGTAACCCTCGACCTTTTAGAAGGGCTCCACACGGTTGGACCGGCAAGCAACAAACTTTTATCAGTCTCGGATTTTTATTCTTACTATGGGCTTTCTTTAGAAGACTACCACATCGGTTGTGAGCCGGCAAGAGGTAGAAAACTTTTATCAGCCCACAGTTTATATTTATTATATTTTTTCATTTTTCATCATTTTTCATTTTTTTATATATAGAGAAGACTTCTTTTTGAAAAATTCAAGTATAAGCTTGAACTATGACTAAAATTTTTGCTATATACTATATAAAAATTGTTGATTTAAGTTTAATCTCCAAAAACAGCATGTATTATTAATCTGGTTAGAAGCTTATAGGAGAAAAAGCCACAAATTACACACATGAGCTCTTAAGATTTCCAACTAATCCTTGTTTAGCATCCAACTCATAATTAACTTTATCATTTTTTGTTCTTCGTGAATTTTGGCGAATGCTTAGCCTAAACGTTAAGGAACAAGCTAGAGCTCAACACGCTCGATCGAGTCAAAATTTACTCTTATTCTACCCAGCAGGAAAGTCAAAATTGTGACAAAACACTTTATTTATTTTTGAAAATTTTTAATTTTTTTAATTTTTTGGTATTTTGGTGGTAAAAACGGGATTACGTGAAAACAACGGCTGTAGGCACAATCAAATCGATAGATCCCCCCATACTAGAACTAAACATTGTCCTCAATGTTTTAAGAAGGGTCTCTATATAAATCTGAATCCGTTTATTAAGTATGCTCAAAGATAAACGTTAGTCGATAAGATTAGGATATTGGATTCCCCAAATGAAGCTGAGGATTTAAGCTCGAGTGATCGAAGGACAAAACCACGAAGCACAGAGCTTACAAAAATCTGTGACCAATCCTGGGTATATCAAAAAAAAAAAAATAAAACAAAGCAAAAACGAGAAAGGAAAGAGGCACACCTCTCACAACAAAAAACAATTATACATTACTAAATAATATGATTACGAATAAGCATGGGGTGCCTCCCACGAAGCGCTTGTTTTTAGGGGGACACTAAGACTTGACCCAATCCTCGAATATCATTTTTATCCTTGGGAAGTTTGGAGATCCGGGATAACCAATTTTGTACGTCCCCTCAAAGTATTGGCTAAATTCCTATGATCGTATCACCTTGAAATTGGCCTGTAATTTTAAAGATAACTCAACGGTGCCATAAGGAAATACATGGGAAATTGAACGGGCCGAACCAACGGATTCAACTGCCCGAGAACATCTTCAATCGAGAGTTAAAAGAGGACTTGATCACTGACGTTGAATAACACTGTTTTTGATCTTTGAGTCATAGAATCCCTTTGTTTCTCCTCTTGTATAGATCAAAGAATTTTCTTATAGGCAAGGATCACGAAGTTCATTCTTCATCGATTAAACTTAACGGTGATCACCCACGTTCTCAAGGTCAAAATTTGCATGCTATCAAGCCCAGTAGCTTTGTGCTTGAGCTATCGGTAGATACATGCCTTTTCTACACGAGGCTATCTGGGTGCACCCCGATGGGTATTTTTGTAAGCGATACGGAAGGCCTAATCATCATCTAGTTTATTACCGAACCAAGTTGCATGTTCTCTTCTCAAAAGCACTCAAGGCCAACGTCCATTCCAGAATTCGGTTCAAGCCACGATGGATACATCACTGCCCGTAACCCCCCTTTTTTTGTGGGTGACAACGCGGTGGAGAGACGGTGAAGTATAACTTCCGTATTAAGCATGACCTTTGCAAACGGTCATTGCAAAAATGGGTTCCGCGATCACATTATGATACACGTGGGGAACCAATTGGGCGAAGAGAGATTTAAGAAATTTACAAACAACTCGGGCGTCGTTGGTGGGGAGCGCTTTCGCTTCAACCCATTTTGACAAATAGTCGACCGCCACGAGTATATATTTGTTCCCTCGTGAAGACGGGAACAACCCCATGAAATCGATGCCCCACACGTCAAAGATTTCGCAAACTTGGATGGAATTTTGAGGCATTTCATCACGTTGTGAAATTTTTCCTTGACGCTGACAAGTGTCACATCGGGTGACCAAGTCATGGGCATCCTTGTAAATCGTGGGCCAATAAAATCCAGAGTCAAAAACCTTTTTGGCGGTGTAGTTGGCACCGTAATGTCCCCCGGTGGGTCCACTATGGCAAGCTGTGAGGATGTCAACAACTTCTTGGCCAGCAACACACCGCCGGATCATTTGATCCGCACATATTTTGAACAAATAGGGGTCGTCCCAAAAGTAGTGTTTAACATCCTTGAAAAACTTGTTCTTTTGTTGGGACGACATCCCTTTAATAATGAAATTCCCCGCGTGGTAATTTGCATAATCGGCAAACCACGGGGTACTTGAGTCACTACGAGAAGTCACCATATTAAGTGTCTCGAGAGGAAACTTTTCATTCACCTCCTTTGGGTCGAGCACATTTTCATACGGATTTTCTAATCGGGAAAGATGATCGGCCGCGAGATTCTCGGCTCCTTTTGTGTCAATTACTTTGAATGTGAACTCTTGAAGGAGGAGAACCCACCGGAGCAATCTCGCCTTGGAATCTTTCTTAGCAAAGAGATATTTTAGGGCGGAGTGATCCGTATACACTATGCTCTTGTTCAAGATGAGGTAAGATCGGAATTTTTTGAAGGCATACACCACGGCTAACATTTCTTTCTCTGTCGTGGTGTAATGCGATTCCGCCTCGTTCATTGTTTTACTAGCATAGTTTATAGCCCTAAATGTTTTTCATGACTTTCCCCAAGCTGCACCTATGCAAAGTCGCTTGCATCGCACATATTCAAAGTAGGTCCGCGTCGGGGCAATCAAGATTGGACTTAGTAAGTTTTTTCTTTAACAATAGAAAAACTTGAATACATTCATACGGAGAAGATAACGGAGTATTTTCTTAAGAAGATGAGTCATCGTCAGGAAATTTTTGAAAAATACTTAATGAACCGTCGTAGAAACCGGCATGACCGTAGAAAACTCGAACAGCCCTTAATGGTGGTATGGAAGAGTAAACTTAGCAATACATCGACTTGGCTTTATCAACCTAAATTCCCTTTTTAGTAGTAATCTTATGGCCAAGAACAAGCCTTCCTAACCATAAAATACTTTTTTCCTAATAAACAAAGATTGTTGTCTTCACACACTTTTGAAGCATCTTGTCTACACGAGAGAGGCCAATTTTTTGAATAATCCCAAAACCAAAAAGTCATCCATGAAGACTTCCATCTTTTTTTGATCATAACTGAAAGATAGCCTCAAACACCTCTAAAACATCCGGTGCAATGCATAACCAAAATGCTGCGACTATAGCGAACGTATCCAATAAGTGACAATGAATTTTTTCTTTTCTTGATCATTATGAGGGTCGATGGAATTTGAAAGTAAACCCAGAAAATCATCGAGAAAACAATATACTCAGTTCCCGCTAATCTCCATCGAGCGTTTGAATCCAAAACGGTAGTAGAAAGTGGTCTTTAGGTGGCTTCATTAACGTTTCGGTAGTCAATACCTACAACGCCAACCTGATATACTAGTCCATCAGGATCAATTTTCATTTTCATCATTTTCAACAATGTTAAACCATCACCCTTTTTTCCGGTGCTGCAATGTACGGGGCTTACCCCAAAGACTATCCGAGATCAGGTCAATTAAATGCCGGCGTCAAGAAGTTTTCTTCATCCTCCTTTTTGATGACATCGAGTGGATCTTGGATTCACTCGTCTTTGTGTTTGAATCCGCTAGTTTGTAGTCCTCTTCCATTAGAATCGTGGTTAGTATAAAATGCTGGTTATAACCCTTTATGTCGGAGAGTTTCAAGCGATGGCTCGCTTGTGTGACGTCAAAACCTTTATGAAGCGACTTTGTTCCTCGAACTGCAATCTTTTGCAATATGATGATCCAACTTGTTGTCACCTTCTAAAAATTGTAGTTGAGAGAGGAGTATGTCATTGAGTTCGACTTCGGAGTTCATAAATTGAAGAATTATCATGTTTCGCTTCACAAACTTTAGTTCTTTTCGAATTTAGGCAAATTAATTTTCCTTGATAAAGGGGTAATGAAGATCATCATAAGAAAATGATTCAAGAAGAAGAATATCCCCTCCCAGGACATAGTAAAAGTCAACAAATTCCGGTGAAATTTGGATCATCTTCGAGTAGCTGAGGAAAACATCGACTTCCCGAGAAGAAAATCACATCCCCGAAGGGATGAGAGTCGTAGAAGAAGTAGAAACGATTGGGTCCATAATAGGAGAGTGGGATTGCCACAACGCCGATCACATAGGAAAACCTGAGCACTTATTAAAAACACCTCACAAGTCCATTTCAATAACACGTACGGTTCGCCCGACATATCATCGTAATTATAGGAGTACTCGAAGTTTGTCAAGATAGAAAGTTACATTTCTTTTCCAACACGAAAGTTTAAATCTCCCTTCGTTACACATCAATCAAAGCACGTTCGGTCTTTAAGAAGGATCTCCCGATAATTAGGGGGACTCGGGGATCGGCATCAAAGTCTACGACTATAAAGTCGGCCGGGAATTTAAATTTCCTACTTTAGGTAAACATCTTTCAGCGATATCGAATAGGCTTGGAAATCGATATGATCTGCAAGTTCAAGAGTCTTACAATAGGATGTGCTCAGGAACAAAAACTTTTTCCACACGGATAATGCAGGAAATTTATGCTAGTCGCCAAGATCACCTAAGGCTAAGCACTCTTCCATCAAAATCCCATGGTATTAGAAAATTGCCGGGTCTCCAAGCTTTTCCTGGTAACATTTGTTAAGGATAACCGCTGCTAACAATTCACATTCAAAAGAGAGTTCTAGCCATTTCACTTAATTTTCTTGTTTCTGATTAAGCTTTAAGAGTCAGGCAAATTTTGGCATAAATCAAGCATCCGTTAAGCTATTATTCTAAACTAAATCATATAAAAATTTCAAAAATTTCTCAATTTGGTCGTTTTTTATTTTTTGTTAGCTTTTTCACGGCACCTTTCAACATGACAGTCTCGAAGGATATTGAATTGCGGTTTCATTCAATTTAGGCATCGGAGCACTTACGTGGAGCAACTACGGGCTCAGAATTTGTACAATAGATTGAACTTAGACAACCAGAGTTGGACGTCAATTTGGTACATCGTTATTAAGTAAAAAAAGGAGTACCTGTGTCCTTTGTCACCTCAGTTTCACGTTCCACTACTTTAGGAGAAGAAGAAGTAGTAGGAATCGTGGGTCCTTGATAAGCAACACCGCTCGGGTGGTAATACCCTTCAAGTCTACCTTCGGGTTTGTAATGGTATTGTAAGTTTTGGTTTTGGTCTTGCATGTTTCTCATCAATGCATCATTAGCCTTGACGTAGCTTTCAAAATCGTTCTTTGTCACAACTTGTGTTTGCGGAGCCGGAGCTTGGTAAGGTGGAGCTTGGTGAACCGGGGGTTGATTAATCGGAGGTCGATAAATTTGGATTTGGTTGTAATTATTCCCCCGGTTTTGGTTGTAACGGTTTTGATTGTTTTCTTTGGTTTTGAACGGGAGGAAAACCGGGAGGTCGAATTTGATTAGCAATCGGGGCTCGATAACCGGTATTTCCTTGATTTAAATTAGTTGCGGCTGCCTTTGGGAACATAACTCTTGAATATTGTCCACGATAACGTTGACATCGGTGGCAGGGGGTTTACGACAATTTCGGTAAAGTATGAGCATCCACCACAAGTAACAACAACTTTCCTCACCGCCTTTTACTGGCTCGACTTAGATTTCTTATCGGTGGAGATGTGTATCCTTGCCAATCTTATGATAGAATACTCATCACGACCGAGCAATTGAGCGAATTAGTTACATGTTACCACATAGATTAGTTGAGTGATTTGAGTGTTTTCATCTTCCTATTTCGTGAGGTGTTTGGTCGTGTACTTGTAATAGATCAAATAAATGCTTAACGGAAAATATCCTTAGGGATGCATTTTTATAAACTTCTAAAGGCTACTTGAAGACAAGTAGGATTCAAGTGGGGGGATATTTGATAACATTAAATAACGTCTATTATATATCATTATTTATCCCATGTAATTAACCCATTTCGTATAATTATTGCAAAGAGTTGTTGCTTAATCGTTTGTATTTGAGAATTGCAGTAATTATGGAGTACTTGGTGAAACTTGACTAAAAGGCACGCATTCTGGAGCTTAAACGAAGATATTTTGAATATTATTGTTCTGACAACCAATACGCCGTATCCATCAAAGAAAATACAGTGTATCTGTGCCTGCACTCATCAAAGACTACGAAGGAAACATGATCAATACGCAGTATCCAGATAAGACCAATACGCTTTATTGGAGATATAGTATGTGAATATTCTGGAAGATTTCAAATATGGTCCTTACTCCAAGAAACCCCCAATACGCCGTATTGGAGATATAGTATGTGAATATTCTTGAAGATATCAAACATGGTCCCTACTCTAAGAAACCCCCAATACGCCGTATCCAAGATATTGGATACGCCGTATCGAACCGACTCCAGACCCTATAAATAGAAAACTCAAAAATGAGTTTTAAGTGTGCTAAATCGTATTCTCGATACCTAAACCACAAAAGTCGATTTTAAGAGGAGAAAAAGAGCAGAAGAGGTCTTGCAACGCATTCCAATCCATAGGAGACAATGTGTAATTTCTTATACTTTTGTAATCATTCAGTTTTTGGTATCATTCGTTAACTCGGTTAGTTTACCTTGGCCAAGCCATTACTCTTGTATTAATTTTGATGTTTGAAGGCTAATACCTTTGGGTATTAGCCATTATTATAAAGATCTGAATGTTTGGTTTTGTTTATATCTCGATTGCTTAATTTATCGTTGATTTATTGATTATGTTTATTACATGATACTTGTTTACATGCTTAATTATGCGACCTATCATTCAACTGGGTATAGTCCTACATATTTAATGCGATACAACTTTGGTATTGTTTGGGTGTAGGCTAAGAGTCCGAGATAGCTCTCCATATAGTAATGCGTATAGGTGGAACAAATTGGATCACTAATAACGTCCTGCTTGCCTCGATTGAACTGGTTGTACCGTTGTAGGTGGTGGCTTAGTAATAACTAATAACGTTCTGATCATTGGTATAGTTTGGATTATGGACTACCACCTAACACAAGTTACCATTAAGCAGTAAGTAGGTAAAGTCCTTATGAGCTAGGGTTAGTATGACACACCGTGTTGTCCTCTAGATGAATTATAATCAATATATAAGGATGCTTTATGCGGATGCTTTAATTGTGACATAATCAATGTGTCTAGGTATTAGGAAGAAGTCTCGCCTAAGTATAAGAATGATATACCACCTCGAGATAAGTAATCATTGCATTGAATAAACAAACCAACTTCTAGTCGGATTAATGATGGCTAATACAGTTTTCTATTACAAGGCTTGACCGCTCTTTTATCTTCTGTTAATTTGCTTATCTGGGTTAAAGTGTCTTGAATTGATTGTAGTCATCATCAAACACGTGACAGTCTCTCAGACTGAAAACCCCGCTTTTAACCTGTTAGAATTAGGATTAGAACTAACATAGGACTAGCATAGGTTTAACTTAGATTAGATAACCAAAATATCAATAAGTTGAGAGATTTAACCCCACTTTAAGTGTTCGACATCCTACTTACCAAGAATCTACCACCGACCGGATACACTGCCCGTTAAAGTGTTGTTTTTGGTTAAGTCGGCAAAATATAAATTTAAAACTTGAATGATAAAAATATACACCACACAACGACACATCATAATTGATAAGAGTTGGACCTGTTTAGGGCGTACCGAAAAAGCATTTTTTACTGGTCTTAAGAAATCCGTCGAGCATTCCAAGCCATTATTGAATTGTTTCGGAAATATAAAATGTTCATGCAAGTCTTGTCGTAATGTATCTTTCATAAGCATTAAGAACCTTTCACAACACATTACGAGTAATGGGTGGGACCCAAGTTTTAAAACATGATCTAACCACGATGAACCGAATCTTCCTTCGCCAGTAATACATAACACAATACAACCTTAGATGAGTGACATGAAAGCGTGCCTTAATGATCTTAGCTATATTCCTCCGAATAATGAACATAATGAGCCAACTCAAGGAGATATTGGTGAGACAAGTAACCAACCGACTCAAGCTAAACGTAATGAGTTTGAAAAGTTATATGCCAGTGCCAACGAGGAGATGTACCCGGGTTGTAACTCTGTGACTTGATTAGACTTTATGGCAAAGTTTACCCATTTTAAGGTTAAATGTAAATTGACTGATTCTATGGGTGTGTTTGGGAAAGGGCTTATAGGGGCTTGGACTTTTAAAATAAGCCGGATTATAAAATAAGCCTTGTTTGTCACGCGGGCTTATGAAGCCATAAGCCTCTATAAGCCCCAGCCCCATAAAGGGGGCTAAAAACATTAGCCCGGGGCTTATGAACCATAAAGTACATATTTACCCACAAAAATGTCTATTATATACAATAAAACTCATTTGATTATGTCCTTTTTAGTAATTTTGCAATAATAAGCTCCAGCCCCAACCCATTTGCCAAACAAGTTTACAAAAATAAAAATTTTAATTTTGGCTTATAATATAAGCCCTAGCCCCAGCTCCAGCTCCAGCCTCAGCCTCAGCCCCAGCTCCTGCCCCAGCCTATTTCGCCAAACATACCCTATATTCAATGAAATGCTAGAGTTTTTCCAAATGGTATTTCCACTCCAGTAAAGGATACAGGCTCCCACCGTCATACTATGGAATAAAGAAGACATTTAAAATGATCGGGTTAGGATACGAGTCGATACATGCTTGTGTAAACGATTGCTTCTTATTTCGGGGTGAAGATAACCAAGATAAGCATTTATGTCCAGTGTGTAACACGAGTAGATGGAAATACAATAACACAACGGGGAAGAAAGATCCTAAGAAGGTGTTGCATTACTTTTTTTATCATTCCTAGACTACAATGTTTTTACAAGTCTAGTCACATGCAAAGGAAATGACTTGGCATGCTACTGGAAAGTGTACAGAGGGCGGTAAGATGCAACACCCGGTTGATGGTAGAGCATGGAACAATTTGGACACCCGGTATCCTGATTTTACAGCAGAACCAAGAAATGTTCGATTAGGGTTGGCTGCTGATGGTTTCAATCCGTTCGGCAACCTTAGTCAGTCTTACAGCATGTGGCCGGTCATATCGACAACATACAATTTGCCTTTGAGGTTAGGTATGAAAGAGAGTTCTTTAATGCTGACGTTGCTAATTCCTGGCCCTAAATCCCCGGGTAAGGACATTGATGTTTATTTGAGGCCTTTGATTGATGACCTAAAGGATTTATGGGCATTCAAAGGTGTCGAGACCATAGATGTTGCTATAGGCCTGACGTTCAATATGAGAGCAATGCTTTTATGGACCATCAATGATTTTCCTGCTCGAAGTAGTTTGTCTGGGTGGAGTGGGCAAGGTTACATGGCATGCACTACATGTAATGAAGACACTCCATCTATGCGTGTGTTAAGCAAAACAGCTTATGTTGGTCATAAAAGATTCTTAAAGAATCCCTATAAATGGAGGAGGTTACTTAATTTCAATGGTGAAACCGAAGACAAAGAACCTCCTAGAAAATTTACCCGGGCTCAAATCCTGACTCAACTTGATAGATTGCCGACGCATGAGAAGGGGAAACATCCGAGTTATGGGGGTGTGAAGATAAAACGCAATGTTCTTGTCAAGCTGAACTGGACTAAATGATCTATTTTTTATGAGCTTGAGTATTGGTCTTTTCTTACACTAAAACACAATTTAGATGTCATGCATATCGAAAAAAATATATTGGAGAGTTTCTTGAACACTTTGTTAATGAATGAAAAATCTAAAAACACCACTAAGGCAAGACAAGACTTGAAAAATCTGGGCATTCGAAGTGAGTTGTGGCTCGGCCAAAACAAAAAATGGGAAGTGCTCGAAGCCTCAAGGTAAGTGTTCCTTCAAACCAGATAACAGAAAAAAGTTTTGTCAGTTCATCAAAGGAGTTAAACTACCAGACGGGTTCAGATCCAACTTCAAGCACAAAGTGACCGATAATGATAGCAATATAACGGGCCTGAAGTCTCATGACTGTCATATAATGATGCAGCGTTTACTTCCTTACAAACTTTAGCAATACTTGCACACAGTCGTTGCAATGCCAATAATCGAGCTTTGTTCATTCTTTAAGCAAATCTGCTCTTGAACTTTGATGGAGGCTGACATGGTGAAAGCTCAGTGCCAGGTGGTTGATATTCTGTGCAATATCAAGCTCATATATCCTCCTGCTTTCTTTGACATTATGATTCACTTGGTTATCCATTTACCTCAAGAGGCTCTTGAAGGCGAGCCTATTCTCAGCTGGTGGATGTATCCATTTGAAAGATACATGAAGAAGCTAAAAAATTATGTATGAAATAAAGCTACGCTGGAAGGTTCAATAGCGAAGGGTTATGTTGTAGAAGAAGCATTGACTTTTAGTTCTTATTATTTTTAGGATGTTATGACGAAATTTAATCATCCTGACCGTAATGTGGACTGCCCTCCCCCAACATGTCAGTTTCAGGTGTTCTGATTATTATATAAATCGATTGGTAAACGATCGGTTATTCAGTTTGATCACCAAGAATTGAAGAAAGTGATATGGTATGTACTTCATAACAGTCCTAAAATCGACACGTACCGAGCCAAGTTCAAGAGGTACGCGTTTTTATTTTGAAACTTCTTTTTCCTAAGTTATCTTTTCGAAGACTTATTCTAATACCATGAACATTTTTTAGTGAATTTCCTAACCAAGACATGAAAGAAGAATTCCCCGGCTAGTTTGGGTCGCATGCCAACTTAGACTTATTGCGTGTATTTAACTATAAAAATAACGACAACATATTACTCATCTCTATCTAATCCTATCTTTTTCATAGATCCGTCAACGTTACATAGATAAAGACCCAGGTGTTAGCGCAAGCGGCGAGTTATTCGCTTTGGCTTGTGGACCAACATCGTCTCTAGTCTCAGTCAACTCTTGCGTAGTCAACGGTGTGAGGTTTGTCGTACACATCCGCGATGAACGTTGTACAACTCAAAACAGTGGCATTTGTTCGCCTGGTGAGAAGGACGGAGACATGTATTATGGTCAGCTTAAAGAAATTCTTAAGTTTTTGTATATTTCGTTCAAATTTGTGTTATTCCGAGTTTAGTGGTTCAACACTAGCAACGAAGGACGTAAAATCAAATGTTTTGTCATTAGAAACAACATAACACAAATCTGGGCAGATAGTGAGTTGTTTAAAGATGATCAATACATTCTCGCAACACAAGTCAAACAAGCCTTCTACCTTGAAGATATGGCCAGACGACCACCCAATTAGAAGGTCGTCCAAGATGTGAATCATAAAAAGTTTTTCAACGGGGGTGTCATCGTGGTAGAGGACGATCATGATGTTATACATTTTGACAACTCATCTGATCTTGCACTTTCTACTAGTTTGAATGATTTAGATTTTGCGACCTTGAATATAGATGGTCAATCAATGGATGTTGACGCACCACCAGATATCACTGATGTTGACGAAGACGATGATTTTATTGATGATGAAGACGTCCTTCCTCGTGATTTAGCAGATTTTAATGATGAAGTCCTCGCCAATGATGATGATAATGATGATGTAGCTGTTGTTTATTCTAGTGAAGAGGAAGATTGATCTTGAGTTGTAACTTGTAAACGACACTTATTTGAATTAATGAAATTGTTGTGGATTGTTTAAATGTGTATATTTATTTGAATGTGTATGTGGTATGCGTTTAATTACACATACCTTTCACCATTAAAATCAGACTTAAATGACCCAAAACATACCAAAAATACATTGTATTTGTATGTTTTCACTTATTTTGTGCAGGAAAAGGATATCCGATAAAAGGATGAAAAATCAAGCAAAAACAGACAAAACCGAGCATGAGAACGGAAAGAGCATGAAGCAAAAGTCAAAATCAAGCCAAATGTCAAAAAGTCAACCCCGACAAAAGTCAAAGTCAAAGACGGAGCCGTAAAGAAGAAATACTTAATGGGCCAACCCGCACCTATCAAATGGGCCGGGTCAGCCCATTATTGTATTAATTGAAGACTTACATGAAGGCTAAAAGCCCAATTATATATTGAGGGGCTGTTTTTGCCAAAACTTAAAGTCATGCACCACAAAGGACTTAGCTTGCAAAAGCTATATACAACTTCAGGGGGCATTCCTGCCATCTATCCGAACTCACCCCTGTTTATACCTTAAATGGTATAAACAGATTTTCCCGCCCAAATTTTGGCACTATTCATCATCTCCCCCACCTCTCACACCAGACAAAAAACATAATCCCTTTTTCTTCTCCTCTTTGTCTACCTTATCCTACCACCTTATCCCACCAAAAAAATCCACCTTGGCAATCCCCAACTGCCTCATTCGGCAAAGGAAAATGACAAGAAATCAATGGTTGAGATCATATGACTTGGGGACTACTCAAAATGGATGGCTAAGATCAATTGAAGCTTATACTCACACAACAAGCACAGCCTTGAGCGCCCTCACAAAAGAAACACAAGTCAAGAGAAAAAAGAGTAGTCGTCTTAGTATAAATAGGCCATCTTGTAAGCCCATTGAGGCAGTTAGTTTTTAGTTTTAATCTAGTATGTTTTTAAATCATTTTAAGTTGTTGTCTTTTAAATTCTAAGTATTGTAAACTATTTTAGTATTAATGAAGGTTTGAAGTTTTTCTTAGTTAAGCTTTGAGTTATTGTGTTAACTTATGTTCTAAAAGTTCATATAAGCTCTTAAATAGCTCTTTTGTAACCTGTTTCAATATAAAAAAAAAATTTACTTAGATATAAAAACTGTTAAGGAAAATCAAAAAAAATATCAACCCCTAAAGTTACAGCTAATTTTGGAAGATAAGCTAAAAAGGGAAGAGCTTATAGACCCCCCACTAGCTTGTCTTTGACAAGCTAGAGCTTGTAGAATCTTTTTATAAGCCCTGTTTTGAACAAGGGTGTTGTAAGTCTCTCTTTTTCTTATTTTTCTTATTTACTGTAGATTTTCTTATTCCTGCTTATTTTGTGCTTATCCTCGCTTGTTTATGTGTTTTTATGCTTATTGTCATTTATTGTTGCTTATTTTGTCCTTTGTTTGAGTTTTTGATTAAACTACCTTAAAACTGCCCTTTTTGCCTTTTAAATTACTTATCTCTTGTTTGCTCATTAAAGTGCTTATTGGTGTTTGCTTTTTGCTTTTTATTGCTTAACCTTGCATGCTTGCTATCTGTTTTTAAGTTTCTATGCTCAAATCAACCTAGTTTAGTTTAAAATTTTGATTTTACCCAACTAAAAGGGTGTTTGGGTCAAGGGTGAAAAGTGGTCAAACTGGGTCATTTGGGGTTAACAAACCCATTGGCTCATTTTGCCATCCTTGGCAAGTCCTTTTAACTTGTGTTCAATCTGTTTCAACAAGCTTTTTAGTCTTAAAAATTGTTTTTTCAAGTTTTTCTATAAACATCTTAGAAACTGTTTTCCCAAAATCAGTTTGTAAGCTCCTTAGCTTCAGCTTTTTAAAATCTGTTTTGAACCTTGTTTTTGAGACACTTTTGAGTGTCTAATAGAGTAGGTTTAGTCCCTTTTAGTAGCCTTGGTTTGTCTCAAATTCTGTCAAGTCTTGTTAAGTCTTTTTCATAAGTCAACTGTCCATTTTGATCTTATTATCTCAGCAGCTTTAATTAGTTTTTAGCTTTTAAATTTTTGAATACAAGCTCATTAGGAGCTTGTGTCCATCTGTTTTAACTTACCTTAAAATTTTAAGCTTATTTGCCAGCTTATTTTTAAGCTAGCTTTTAGCCCATTTTCTTTGATAAATTCTCCCCTGGTGCTAGCTCCCTTTTTCTCAACCCTTTTTCTTGGTCTCCTTAGGTTAAAATAGTTTAGCTTTTTGCTTTTCTAGACAGACCTTAAGCTGCTCTTTAAGGCCATATACCTCACTAAGCCTAAAAGTCCTTCTAGTGCTTAAAATTTAAGCCCTTAGGTGCCCTTTTGACTGTTTTGTCTGACAGTATTTATCCATTTGCTTATTTGCCATTTTTCTTGCTTTTCTGCCTATCTCTTGTGCTTATTCTTGTTATTACTTGCTTATTAGGTAAAGTTTCATTTCTGTCTTTGCTTATTTCTGTCTTTTACTTGCTTATTTTGCCCATCAAAGCTTGCCAGTTTAACTTGCTTTAGGACTTAGTGTAAAAGAGCCAAACTGCCCTTTTATTTGCTTATTTTCCCTAGCTTATTTTAGTTTGAAAGTGCTTATTAGGTTTTTAATAGCTTCGCGCTTTCCTATTCCTAGGAACTACGATCTAAAGGAAAAAGGTTTTTAATAGCTTCGCGCTTTCCTATTCCTCCGCTCCTTTGTGCGTTTTTCTTTTCGAAGAGTTACCGAGAAGCTTGTTGATTATTAGATTTAAGTTGTCTTATTTTGTTGTCCGTTATTAAAATAAATTGTGAATTCATTTTTGATAAACCAAAAAGAACAAAAAAAAATTAGTGTAAATTTTCTTTTTTTACATTTTAGTGCATGTGCACTCGTTCTCAATCCCGTAATCTTAACCGTCAACAACAACAAGCCCCACCGACTTTTGTTGAACCATTTGATCTTGAAGAACCGATTAAAAATCCAGCTCCTCCCCTAGTTCTGATGGCTGATAACCGGACTATGGCACAATTGCTCCAAGCACCCACCGAGGGGTACAAGGATGCAATTGTAATTCCTGAAATCAATGCTAATTTTGAGTTGAAGCATGGTTTGATCAATCTTGTTCAAAACAAACAGTTTTTCGGACATGATAAAGAGGATCCACATGCTCACATCCGTTATTTCAATAAGATTACCTCAACGATGAGATTCCCGGATATCCCGAGCACGTCAATTAAGCTTATGCTTTTTCCATTTTCTCTTGAAGGTTCAGCCCGGATTTGGCTAGAAAAAGAACCTCCTCGATCAATTTTGACATGGGATGATCTTGTTTCAAAATTCATTAATCAATTCTTTCCGCCTTCAAAAACGACAAATCTTCGAAATGAAATCACGAGATTTCAACAAAGATTTGACGAATCGTTTTACGAGGCTTGGGATCGATTTAATGACCTTCTTCGAGCATGCCCACATCACGGATTTTCTGAATTACATCAGCTAGATACATTTTACAATGCTTTGAATGCTAATGATCAAGATTCATTGAATTCTGCTGCGGGTGGAAACTTTTTGGATAAGATGCCTCGTGAATGCTTGAAAATTATCGAGAGTAAATCCAAGGTTCGTAATTCACGAAACAAGGCAGTCGTTGCCAAAGTGAGTTCGAATTCATCTACTCTCGGAATTTCACCAGATGTTGCTGCTCTTACAACCGAAGTTTCTGAACTTAAAAACATGATGAAGACTATGCTTGTCGAAAAGCAAAAAGCCCAAGCTCCCGCAACATAAAAAAAAAACGGGCCGAGCAGAGGTTGTGTAACTTGTGGAGGTGCTCATTCTTATAGAAATTGTCCAGCCATCGATGGCAACATTTATCAAGACAACATTCAAGAGTTTGTTTCACAAGCTGCTGCAGCATTTTTAATCAAGGAAATACAAATTCTAGACCTCGTTGGTTGCCAAACCAAATCCGACCTCCTGGTTTTCCTCCGATTTCAAAATATTCAAAAACCGTTTCAATCAGAATCAGGAAATAGTTTCAACCAATCGAAGAACATTTCCAATCAAAACCGTGAGAAATAACTTTACCAAGGACAAGGTGTATAAACCTCCAACTAGGTTATTCAACCTCCTGCTTATCAAGATCTCACTTATCAAGCCTCAGCTCCTCAAATTCAAGGTGTATCGAAGGAAGATTTTCAAGCCTACGTAAAGGCTAATGATGCTGTGATGAGGAACATGCAAACTCAAGGTCAAAACATGCAAAATCAATTGACCAATTTGACGGACATGCTTTCCAAATTTATCACTTCAAATACTGCCTCTACTTCAGGTTCGGGAACTCTCCCAAGTAACACCATTACTAACACAAAGGAGGACTTGAAAGGTATTACCACCCGAAGCGGTGCTGCTTACAAAGGACCCACGATTCCTACTACTTCTCCTAAAGAGTGGAACGTGAGACCGAGGTCATAAAGGACACGATGCCTCCTACTAATAACGGAAGCACCAAAGATGTCTAACCTCCGGTTGTCCCTGTTGTCCATCATGAATCAATCTCTGAGCCCGTAATTGCTCCCGTTAGTGCTCCGATGCCTAACCAAAAAACATCAATTCCATTTCCTTCAAGAAGAAATGATGAAAGGCGCCGTGAAAAAGCTAACGACCAAATTCAGAAATTCTACAAAATCTTTAGAGATTTGAGTTTCGAAATTAGCTTTACGGATGCTTTGATGCTTATGCCAAAATTCGCCTCGACTCTAAAAGCTTTAATCAGAAACAAAGAAAAGTTTAGTGAAATGGCTAGAACTCCATTGAACGAGAATTGCTTGGCGGTCATCCTCAACAAGTTACCGAAAAAACTTAGAGACCCTGGCCGATTTCTTATTCCATGTGAATTTTCCGGGATTAATACATGCAACGCCTTGGCCGATCTCGGCTCGAGCAAACTAACCCCGACTTGCATGACGCTAGAGCTAGCGGACCATTCGATCTCTGAACTGATCGGTATCGCCGAAGACGTCTATGTAACAGTGGGAAAGTTCTAGTTTCCAGCCGATTTTGTAGTCGTAGATTTTGAACCAGACCCCCCGAGTACCTTTAATTCTTGGGAGGTGTTTCTTAAAGACCAGTCGTGCATTGATAGATGTGTACGAAGGTGAAATAACCCTTCGTCTTGGCAGAGAGGCCATCACATTTAATCTGGACCAAACTTCGAGATACACGAATAATTACAATCATATGACGGTGAACCGAATCGATGTCATTGAAATGGCCTGCGAAGAGTACTCTCAAGAAGTTCTTGGTTTCTCAAATGTGATCTCAAGTGGCAATCCCACTCCTTACTATGATCCAATCATTTCTACTTCTTCTCAGACTTTAACACCATTCGGGGACAGTGATTTTCTCCTTTTTTAGGAAGCCGACCCTTTTCTTGCTATAGAGGATGATCCAACTTCACCGGAAGTTGATCCAACGTATTATGACCCGGATGGGGATATTCTTCTCCTCGAAGCAATTCTTAATAGTGATCCATCACCACCCCCTCCTAATCAAGGAAGCTATTTGCCAGAATTTCAAAAAGATCTTAAAATTTGTGAAGCAAACAATGAAAAATGTTTAGTTAATGAACCTCCCGAGGTTGAACTCAAGGACTTGTCACCTCATTTAGAATATGCATTTTTAGAAGGTAACGACAAGTTGCCTGTCATAATTGCAAAAGATTTAAAGAATGAGGAAAAGGCTGCTCTGATCGAGGTTCTAAAGTCTCACAAGCGAGCCATCGCTTGGAAACTTTTAGATATTAAGGGTATTGACCCCGAGTTTTGTACCCACAAAATTATCATAGAAGAGGACTACGAACCGACAGTACAGCATCAAAGGAGGGTAAATCAGAAAATCCATGACGTCATCAAAAAAGAGGTTGAAAAGCTTCTTAACGCCGGATTAATTTATCCGATCTCTGACAATCCATGGGTAAGCCCGGTGCACTGTGTACCGAAGAAGGGTGGCATGACTGTCATCAAAAATGATGAAAATGATTTAATACCGACTCGATTGGTCACAGGGTGGAGAGTGTGCATTGACTATAGAAAGTTGAATGAAGCTACCCGAAAGTACCACTTTCCATTGCCCTTCATGGATCAGATGCTCGAAAGACTCGCGGGAAATCAATACTATTGTTTCCTCGATGGCTTCTCGGGTTATTTTCAGATTCGCATAGACCCGAAGGACCAAGAAAAGACAACATTCACTTGCCCATACGGAACGTTTGCCTATCGCCGCATGCCTTTTGGGCTATGCAATGCACCTGGCACGTTTCAACGATGTATGATGGCAATCTTCCATGACATGATTGAAAAGACAATGGAAGTGTTTATGGATGACTTTTCAGTCTTCGGGGATTCCTTCTCTACATGCCTATCCCATTTGGAAAAAATGTTAAAACGCTGTGAAGATACCATTTTGGTCCTAAATTAGGAGAAAAGCCATTTTATGGTAAAGGAAGGCATTGTTCTTGGACACAAAATCTCTAAGTCGGGAATTGAGGTCGACCGAGCTAAAGTTGACGTTATCGCCAAGCTCCCTCACCCGACTACTGTGAAAGGTGTCCGTAGTTTTCTTGGGCATGCCGGTTTTTACCGACGTTTCATACAAGACTTCTCAAAAATAGCCCGCCCAATGACTCACCTGCTTGAAAAAGAGACTCCATTTTTCTTCTCAAAAGAGTGTATCGAATCCTTTAATACACTTAAAAGAAAATTGACCGAGGCTCCAATTTTGATTGCTCCCGACTGGGACTTGCCCTTCGAACTCATGTGTGATGCAAGCGACTTTGCAATTGGGGCAGTCCTAGGGCAACGAAAAAACAAGCATTTCCAACCAATTCACTATGCCAGCAAAACAATGACCGAAGCTCAAGCACACTACACTACGACTGAAAAAGAATTGCTTGCCGTAGTGTACGCTTTTGAGAAATTCCGGTCATATCTTGTTTTGTCCAAGAGCATAGTGTATACTGACCATTCTGCTATAAAGTATCTCTTTGCTAAAAAGGATGCTAAGCCAAGACTAATGTGGTGGATCCTTTTGCTCTAAGAATTCGATGTTATCATCCGAGACAAAAAAGGAGCAGAAAATTTGGCCGCCGATCATCTTTCCAGACTTGAGAACCCTCATCAAGATAAACTCAAGAACAAGAAAATTACACAAACATTTCCCCTCGAAACTCTTGGATCGGTTGCTCTTCGTGTTAATAGTACCCCATGGTTTGCAGATTTCGCAAACTACCATGCGGGGAATTTCATTGTCAAAGGAATGTCATCCCAGCAGAAAAACAAGTTTTTCAAAGATGTCAAACACTACTTCTGGGACGACCCCTTCCTGTTCAAAATCTGTGCGGATCAAGTGATCCGGTGGTGTGTGCACGGCAAGGAAGCTCTCGACATACTCGAAGCTTGCCACAATGGACCCATCGGGGGACATCACAGTGCAAATCTCACCGCCAGAAAGGTCTTTGATGCCGGATTCTTTTGGCCCTCAATCTACAAAGATGCACACGAGTTGGTTAAAAATTGCGACTTGTGCCAACGACAAGGAAAAATTTCACAAAGAGATGAGATGCCTCAAAACTCCATCCAAGTTTGTGAAATCTTTAACGTTTGGGGCATCGATTTTATGGGACCATTTCCTTCTTCGCATGGGAATAAATATATCCTCGTAGCCGTTGATTATCTTTCAAAATGGGTTGAAGGAAAGGCGCTCCCCACAAATGATGCTAGAGTTGTAGTTAAGTTTTTAAAATCTTTGTTTGCCCGATTCGGAACACCTAGAGCTATTATAAGCGATCGTGGGACCCATTTTTGTAATGATCAGTTTGCAAAAGTGATGTCTAAGTACGGGGTCACACATCGTCTAGCTACCACTTATCACCCGCAGACAAGTGGGCAAGTTTAGGTATCGAATCGTGGCTTGAAACGAATCCTTAAAAGGACCGTGGGCGAAAATCACGCCTCTTGGTCGGACAAACTGGATGACGCTCTCTGGGCCTTCCGTACAGCGTACAAAACACCCATCGGGTGCACTCCGTACAAGCTTGTATATGAAAAGGCATGTCATCTGCCGGTTGAGTTAGAGCACAAAGCTTTTTGGGGCCCTTAAGCATGCAAACTTTGATCTCAAAACCGCGGGAGATCAACGCAAAGTTCAACTTAATGAATTAAGTGAACTGCGTGATCAATCCTATGAAAATTCTTTGATTTACAAAGAGAAAACTAAGAGGATCCATGATGCAAAGATCAAAAACCGCGTTTTCAACGTCGGTGATCAAGTCCTCCTCTTTAACTCAAGATTGAAAATTTTCTCTGGCAAGTTGAAATCCCGCTGGTCAGGACCATTTACCATTGTTCAAGTATTTCCGTATGGCACCGTTGAGTTATCCCAAAACTCTGGGCCAAACTTCAAAGTAAATGGTCATCGTCTTAAGCACTACTTTGGAGGGGATATCCCTGCTATGGATATCCCGGATCTCCAAACCTTCCCTAAGGACAATTGAATTCAGGGATTGGGTCAAGCTTAGTGACCCTAAACAAGCGCTTCGTGGGAGGCACCCCATGCTTATCCGTAGTTATGTTATGTAGTAATGAATAAGTGTTTTTGTTGTGAGGAGGCTTGCCTCTTTCCTTTTCCGTGTTTTGTGTTTTGTGTTGTATTGTCCAGGATGTCTCGGATTTTTGAAGCCTCTCGTGCTCGCGGTTTTTGTCCTTCGATCACAAGATCTTCAATCCTCAGCTTCATTTTGGGAATCCGATATCCAAATCTTATCGACTAACGTTTATCTTTAAGCAAACCTAATAAACGGCTTAGGATTTGCGTAGAGACCCTTCGTAAAACATTGAGGACAATGTTTAATCTTAGTATAGGGGGGATCTTCGATTTGATTATGCCTGCAGTTGTTGTTTTCACGTAATCCCGTTTTTACCACCAAAATTTCAAAAAAATGAAAAATTTTAAAAAAATTTCAAAAATAAAATAAGTGTTTTGTCACAATTTTGACTTTCCTGCTGGGTAGAATAAGAATAAATTTTGACCCGATCGAGCGTGTTGAGCTCTAGCTTGTTCCTTAACATTTAGACTAAGCGTTCGCAAATATTCGCGAAGAACGAAAAATGATAGTGTTGAGTATGAGTGGGATGCTAAACAAGGATTATTTGGAAATCTTAAGAGCTCATGTATGTAATTTGTGGCTTTTTCTCCCATAAGCTTTGAACCGGACTGATAATACGTGCTATTTTTGGAGATTAAACTTAAATCAACAATTTTTATGTAGTTAAAAGCAAAAATTTTAGTCTTAGTTCAAATTTATACTTAAATTTTTCAAAAAGAAGTCTTCTATATATAAAGTAATATGTAAAATATAAAAAAAAATTATGAAAAATAATGAAAAAAATATAATGAATAATAATTATAAACTGTGGGCTGATAAAAGTTTACTGTATCTTGCCGGCTCACAACCAATGTTACAGCCTTCTAAAGAAAGCCCATAGTAAGAATAAAAATCCGAGACTGATAAAAGTTTGCTGCATCTTGCCGGCTCACAACTGATGTTGCAGCCTTCTAAAAGGTCGAGGGTTACAATTGCATAAATGTTATGTTTAATATTAAGTGTGAATTAATAAATAGATCTCTTTTTGTTAAATTTAAATATGCTTTTGAACTTTGACTAATTCATTTATTAGTTTTTCTAAATAAGCTATGTGTAAACGGGAAACCTAAGAGTTTATGAAACCAAAGGTCCGTGAGTCCCGATACTAGTCTTTGTGGGGTGTCAAAAGTCTGGTCACTTAGCCGCAAGGTTAGGATGTGCCGAGACAAAAGTCGCTAAATGGGATGATCTCGCCTTCAAACTCATTATTCTCGGGTGGAACGTAAAGCATAGAATTTTGCAAAAATGTTGATCCATGGTTGAAATTCAAAATAGCACATTCACCTAAGATATAATAATTGTCGGGAGTAAAAAGTTCACAAGTTGAAAATATGAGTAGTGTTAGCATCTTAACTGATATTTAACGGTGATTTCGTTTAAGCTTGGTATGTAGCGAGTGAAAAGTCGGGGACGAGAAATTTATCCTTTTTGGGGCATTTTCGAATCGAAATGCATCTTGTTCTATGATCCCTAACGGTTATGAAAATAACGAAAGTCAAATATGTTAGTTAGTTGCTTATAAATTTTTTTTTTGAGAAAAATACAAAAATATGTGTAGGAATAAGTGTATAAATTTAAAAATGGTAAAAACGGGGCTTTTTCAAAGCTATTGATTATTTAATTCCCCTCGATGAACACTTAGCTACTTGTGAGTCCCTTATGAATAGATCTCTGCAACCTATTAAGGATGATAGCCAAGATGTATAAATACAGTTGACTATGTAGAAACACTGATTATGAATACTATGTGTTAATGCGGAATCTTAACACAAGTACTAAGAAAAACAATGAAGAACTAAATAATAACTTCTATTAATCTGCTTCAAATGATTACAGATTACTAACTTGGAGTGGTTTGATTCGTTCCTTTCGGCTTAAGGCATCTGCTACACCATTTGCCTTTCCAGGATGGTAGCGAATTTCACAATCGTAATTTGCAAGCAATTCTAGCCAACGGCGTTGTCTCATGTTTAACTCTTTCTGATCAAGGATATGCTGAATACTTTTATGACCAGTGAACATAGTAAATTTGGTGCCATACAGATAGTGTCTCCAAATTTTAAGAGCGAACACTACTGCTCTTAATTCGAGATCATAAGTGGTATAGTTTTCTTCATTAGGCTTAAGTTGTCGGGATGCATATGCAATAACCTTCTCTCTTTGCATTAACACCGCTCCCAGACCTTGATGGGATGCATCACAGTAAACAACAAAATTGTCATTTCTTTCTAGTAATGCTAAGATTGGAGCTTGGTATGTGTTTAATTACACATACCTTTGACTACTAAAAACGAACTTAAATGACTAAAAACGTACCAAAAATACATTGTATTTGTATGTTTTGCATTTGTAATGCACAGGTAACGGATATCCAAGAAAAGGACAAAAATCAAAGCCAAAACGACAAAACCGAGCACGAGAACGGAAAGACCATGAGAAGTCAAAAAGACCAAGTCAAAGTTAACAAAAAAGTCAAAGTCAAAGTCAACCCCGGGAAGTGGTATTGGAAAAAGCATAGAAAACAAAACCCGAAAACCTAAATTGCCAAAAGAGGGCCCACCCGTACCCACCTAGTGGGCCCGGGTCAGCCCACTTATATAAAATCCTTATAAAAACAAAAAAAGCCCAAGCCCCTTTTATACCACACCCGGCCCAACAATGAGCCCAACACCACACCCTTTATAACAACCCGTTTTCCCCTTCCCTCTTAAACTTAACCCTGTTAGTCCTTTAAGGACTAACGGTGCAAACACCAACCCAACTCCAAGGAACAAATTTGTATAGAATAAGGACTGTGGTTGTAACCAAGTTATACACTCTCAGGGACCTTTCTTGCCATTTCCCAAACTTCAAATATAGCGGGAACACTATACATCTCCTTTAGTTGTCCTGTCTTCACTACCCGCTAAATTCACCAAGACACTATTCCCCTTTCTTCTCCACTTTGTCTACACACCCCACACCTTATCCCACCAATTGCCACCTTGGCAATCCCTTGCATCCTCATTCGTCCAAGGATCAAGACAAGAGATGAAGGGCTACGATGACATGACATGGACACTACTCAAATTCAATGGCTATGATGACTCTTGGATCCCTCTCACACAACAAACACACCTGCAAGAGCTCTCACAAAGAAAGCACACTCCTAGAATCTTCTATGGCTTAGTATAAATAGGCTCATTTGTAAGCCTTTGGGGCAAGTTAGTTTTTAGTAGTAGTTTTCACTAACATTTAAGTTTTTTTTAGCTTATTGTAATGTTTTCTTAAAAGCCTTGTAATGATTTTAAGTTTAATGAAAGATTGAAGTTTTTATGTTTTACCCTGTTTTTAAGTTAAAGTGTTTGATGATTTAAAACTGTTTTATAAGCTCACAAAAGCTCTTTTTTATAACATTCTTAAGCTGTTACTTAAGTCTTACAAAACTCTTTCATAGTTTGTAAGGTTTAAGCTTATTTTACCAAAAATCACTCAAAAAGCTCAAATGGAAGATAAGCCAAAAAAGGAAGGGCTTATTGTTGTCACTAGCTTATCCTTGATAAGCTAGAGCTTGTGGATAAGCTCTTTTGAGCTCATTTGCCCTGTTTTAAGCAAGTGACTTTGTAAGTTTCATTTTTCCATATTTAGCATATTTACTATTCAACTGCTTATTTGTACTTATTGTCTGCTTATATTTGCTTATTTGTGTTTGCTTATGATGTTTAATGCTTATTATGCTTGTTTTATAGTTTAGAAATCATTTGTTTGAGTTTTCTTATAAACTGTCTTAAATAGCTTAAAGTATTGCATAATCTGTTTTAGCTTATTTAAGTGCTTATTAGATATTGAAATGTGCTTAATATTGTTTGTTTTGCTTATTTAACATCTGGTCTTGGAAATTTGTGGCTTAAATCAGTCTAAATCAAGTTTTAAAAAGGTTTCATAAACTTAAAGGGGTGTTTGGTTTAACTGTTTTAATGGGTCAAAATGGGTCAAAACCTATTTTTTGCACTTTTAGCTTAAATTAGTCCCAAGAATTAGTTTGTTTAAGTTTTTAAGTAGTAAATCTCATTTTTAATGTTTTAAGAAATTGTGGTTTGAATTTGAGAGCTTATAGCTCATTTATTTTCTTGTTTGATTAGGACTTTGAATCTTGTTGATTTGTGATGTTTTTGTGTTCATGAATGTGTTAAAACATGTTAGAAACCATAAGCAATAGCCCTGCATTGTTGTTTTATGTCTTTGCCAAGTCTAACAAAATTGCTAAGTGTTCAAAAAGTATGAGAAATTGCTTTTTTATTTGCTTGCTATGGCTTATTGTGAATTTCAAAATGCTTTTTGATTATTGATTCTTGTTCTTTGAGGTCAAATCTCAATCTGTTTGTAGGTTATAAGTTCATAAGGATCTGTTTGTTTGCTTATTTTTAAGCTCAAAAGTGGTGATTTGTTAAGATTGCAAAAGTTTAAGGAAATTTGTCTAAGTGTTGAATCTGTGTGATATAGCTTTTTCATGAAGTTTTTAAAGTGCTTATTTGTATTTCAAACTTCTTTTACTTTGTTTCTTATTGTAGCTTTTTGGCCAAGCTTTTCAGTGGTATAAGCCACTAAGCCATAAGGATCTGTTTTCTAGCTTATTTTTAAGCTAGAAAAGTCCCCTTTAGGCTGTTTGCTTAACAATTTCGGCCAAAAAGCTATTTTGCTTATTTAGGCTTATTAGCTT
The DNA here is from genome assembly GCA_026074375.1 of Tanacetum coccineum. Lineage (NCBI taxonomy): Eukaryota > Viridiplantae > Streptophyta > Magnoliopsida > Asterales > Asteraceae > Tanacetum > Tanacetum coccineum. The sequence goes on along the minus strand of BQNB010032193.1, from coordinate 1,699 downwards.
ATTGCATTTGCTTATTCTAGGTTTAGTTTAGCTTTTTAGGTTAGTTTAAGCCCACTTTAGCTTAATTCCTTTAGTTTAGAGCTTATTTGAGCTTATTTGCCTTATAGCTTAAAATTTCTAAGTATTATAGCTTTTTGATTATTCTGTTACTCTAGCTTATTGTAGTTGCTTATTTTTGTTCTTAAGTGCTTTTTAGATATAGCTTATCATCTGCCTTAACTTATTTCTCTTTGTGGTTTGCTTTTTAGTGCCTAATTAGCTTAACAGTTAGCATTTTAGACTTAGTGAAGTTTAGGCTTATTCTGCCACTTTCTTAGCTTATTTTAGTACTTATCCGTAGCTTATATAAAAAGTGGTTTTGTAAAAGTTACTTATTTTTAAGTTATCTAAAAAGTTGTAAAAAAAATGGAAAGTAAAAAACATTTGGGAATTGGGGGAAGCCAAGGGTGAGCAGGACTCGAACCCGAGACCTCTACCCCAATTCAACCAAACGTTTTATACACAACACACACTACCACTCGCCCTGGGGTCTTTTTCGATTTTACTTTGCAAAATCAATCTCTTATACACATTTTGGCTCTTTTGGCTTATAAGCCGTTTTTAGCTTATTTTACAGCTTATTTGATAAGCTGTTTTTCCCAGCTTATTTTTATTAGATTCTTTATTGTCAAGCTACTTTTGCTAGTTTTTCTAGATTTTTATTAAATAGTTTAGTATTTTTAAACATTTAGTTTCATTAAAATCATTTTTAATTCATAAAAAATTATAAAAAAGTCAAAAAAATATAATTCTTTTTTATAAAATTTTCTTTTAACATTTAGGACTTAGGAAAATTAGATTTGCTCTCGTAGGGTTAAAATTGAAAATTTTGATTTTTTAAAGAGCGGGATTGAATCCCGTTCACGTTTTTAGTGTTTCTAAGCCCTAATTTCTTTCGTTTTTGGTCTAGTTTTCTTAGTTCTTATCTTTTAGTTAATTAGGACTTATAAAAGCCAAAAAGATCATTTTAGAACTTAATTTTGATAATTTAGGGTTTTTAGGTCACGTTTTAGGATTCCCGGTTTGCGTTTTTAGTTATAATAGTTTTCCCTTAGTTGTTTTTAAGTGTTTGCATTAATTTTCCCGTAGTTTTAGATATCCAATCTAATCTTGTTCCATTCAAGCATCGATTATCAAAATGACTCTCGACTTTCAATTGCATTCCTCGTTAGGGATAACGACCCGGGAATCATACTTCCGGATTTACTACATTGAGAGATTTTTTTTATTCCTATCCTTATATTTATATATTTCTAAGTATTTTATATTTATTTATATATATTTAAAAGGGTTGATCAAGAGTCAATCAGAGCTTCACATAGCTTCTGATTTAGTAGTTGAAAAGTCGACTCTTGATCTTTTCCCCAGATATACTTCTTGTTTTTCTGGGTTAATTCAGTCAAAGACTTTGCAATGTTTGAGAAATATTTGATAAATCTCCGATAAAAACCGGCGAGTCCTAAGAATTGACGTATTTCTGTGGGTGTAGTAGGAGATGTCTAATTCTTAACTGCTTCAATCTTGGCGGGGTCAACATGAAGTCCTTGACTATCAATTAAGTGTACAAGAAATTTGTAACACCCCCAAAAATGTGTCGCAGCGGAAATATGTCCGAGGGCGTTACTTCATAATACAATAGCACAAGATACAAGAGAACGAC
>BQNB010032192.1:41904-53368 GCA_026074375.1 Tanacetum coccineum | reverse complement strand
TGATTTGATGAATTTATAGCACCCGGTTATGTTTTTCGAACCCAAAACAAATACCACAATCGAACCAAGCAATCTACAATCTTCTCACTATTTTTCCCACCTTCCTTGATCTTCAAAACACCTTAGAAAAATCGTCCTAACCCTTGAAAAATCTTTGGTGCCGCCTCTTTGTATTTTAGGGTTTTCGGGAATTATGTTTTTAGGGATTTAACAATTTAAAAATGTATAAAGGATTATAACAAAGTATCTTGGCCGAGTTTTGAGGCTTTCAAAAGAGATTAAATCAGAATTTAAACTTGCCTAATTTATTTTATAATTATCCATATTTATTTTATATAATTTGTAAAGTATAAATACATAAATATTAATATTTTCGGCTAAAGTATATATATCTAAACATTAATTATTTTTCTTATATAATATAAAGTATTTTAATCTTACATAAATTTCATAATTGCATATGTTGTATTTTATAATTTCTAAAATTAAAATGAAATTTATGCATGCTTTTATGTAATTTTCTTGCATTAGGGGTATTTTGGTAATTTTACACTTGTTGAGATTTTTAGGTTTTACACTAGAGATCTTAGTTTTGATATATGATTTGTTACTTTTCGAGACCTTCGTTATTTCGGTTATTTCGTTTGGATATGTCTGTCTTTTAAGAACTTATGTACCTTAAGTCATGTTGACTTAATTTCCTTTGGTTATTTATTTGAGACTTCCGCTGTTTATGCTTGTGTTATGATTATGTATGCCTTTGATGTCACACCATATTTGTAATATTTCTACCCTTTTGGGTCGGGGCGTTACACGCGGGGTTTTTCTCGTGTCCCTATTGGAAGAATCCAATATGTATCCAGTCTTTGTCAAAAAAAATTATGAATAACACCCAATGAGAATTACAAGAAAGTTTAAAATTTTGGTATAAAACAGATATTGTAATTGGATACCACTATGACACAGCAAACTTTGTACCGTACCCTTGGTAATACAGGAGCAATGATATATGGTTTTATCTTGGTGTTTTCATGTGCTGTCAGTGGAGTGATGTATAACTTTGAATAGCTCTCGCGGTCTAAAACATGTACAGAGAGCAGTGTAGTTATCAAACTAAGCTGTCGCGTATTGTGTTCTTGGCACATTCTCCAATGGACGAGTAACGGGTTTAATAGCGCACATTTGTGGTGACCCGAAAAATTTCGTTCAGCACACCCATATAAATGTCTAAAAATAAAACAATAAACATGATAAAAATCAATAAAAATATTTTTATTCTAAAAACTTATGATATTGTAAAAAAATTAAAAAGTTAATGAGCTTAGAGCATCTCAAGACTTGATGCATTTATTGCATTTAATGCATACAATACAAGATAAAAAAAGCTTTTAGCAAAGACTTGGTGTTTACCAAGTCTTTGCAAAAAGCTTTTTAAAAAGCCTTTCCTCCAATGCTAAAAAACTCATTCAAAAAGCTTTTTGTAATAGTAAAAAGCTATTTGTGGTTTTTTCATTGGAGATGCTCTTACTTCGCCTACCAATGTATAATGGTACCATCAAGGCAACTACTTGTCATCCAAGCTAATAGTGACGAATATTCAACATACTCAAATAAAGGCTCGATATACATCCCTAAGCGCGACGTAACAGCGATATGATTTTCTTGATCAAGACGTTCTATGAACTTGGAGGCTAATCTCTCGATTTCTGTTGGCCTCCTCACAACAATGCCATGCCTTCATCAATAGTGTTATTCTCGTTTCGTGTGGGAAGAGTTTTCTTCGAACCACTCCAAGCGGGCAACACTTCCATGCATTTTTCAATTGTGTTATCCTCTTCTTGTATTGGGGGACTTTCCTTCGAACCACCCCAAGACGATGTGCTTTGTGATTCAAACTCTTGTTGCACCTGCATTAGATATATATTAGTTGCAAATTCGATGATGTAAAAGCAAAATGATTAAACCAAGTATATTATATTAAAAATAATCCATAATCTGTTGTGGATAATAAAACATGTTTCTTCTTTGTGTCAATCATATTTTTAATTCCATAAATCAAATTCATTCCTACCAGATTATTATGGTGGTAATTTTAGGTAAATCAAAATTTAGTTGTAAAACTCAGTATTCTAGCTTATTGTTTAGCAAATTAATCACTTTATGAAACACAATTTAACTTTCCTTTTATCAGCTAGTGTTTATTAATAAAATATAGTTCTATAGTATATAAAAGAATATAATGATTGAGCGATTACCGTTTGACAAAAATTACATTACAATACTACGATATTGGGCAAATTTATGAATAGGAAATGAAATATATATAATGTACTGGATGTTAGGTCATAATGCTTTTAGAAGTTCCAACCATTTTTTGTCTCATGTAACGTTCTCGCTGAGTAAAATTTATTTGAGGATCTTTTGATCTGTAACATTATATCACCAAGCTTCAACCATAAGATAGTTGTCTCCAGATCTTTAATGCAAAAAACCACGGCAGGCTAACTCAAGATCATGGGTTGATAATTTACTTCATAAGCTTCAGCTGCCTTTGAAGCGTAGGCGATCACCTTCTTTGTTGCATCATAACACATCCCAAACCTTTCTTCGAATGAATCACAGTTATATTTGATAACCAACGGACCTGATGGAAGAGTCTATATCGGAGCAGACAACAATCTCCGTTTCAATCCTCAAAACTCTCCTGGACGCTCATCATCCACACAAAATTCTCACCTTTTCTCATCCAGGCTGGTATTAAGAGGTTAAAGCTAATCGGGAAGAAACCCTCAACAAAAAGTCTGAGTTAATAGCCAGCAAGCACTTAGAAAACTTCTCACTTTCCGCCCACGTAGTTGGTCTCGGCCATTTGGTGATAGCTTCAACCTTTGATGGATCCATAATGATGCCGTCTGCAGATACAATATGACCAAGGAAAGCGACTTGCTGTAACTAGAACTCGCACTTCGAAAACTTCGCATACAACTTCTTCTGTCTAAGAATCTCCAACACAATCCGTAGATGTCGCTCATGTTCTTCTTCAGACTTGGTGGTAAACGAGGTTTACCCTAATATGTCATCGATGAAAAAAAATAACAACTTTATAAGTTACTCATGGAAAACTACGGTTCATTCAAATCCTTAAACACGGCAGGAAGCATTGAGTCAGACCCGAAGGGAGATAACCAATAACTCGTAGTGGCCTAACGCGTACGGAAAAGCAGTCTTTAGAAATAATCCGGCTCTCTCACACGACGATGGTGATAACCAGATCCCAGTTCAATCTTAGAAAATGATTTGGCCCTTGCAGTTGGTCAAACAAATCGTCGATTCGCGGAAGAGGATAGCGGTTACGAATAGTAATACGGTTGAGTTCGCGGTAATCAATACACAAGCGCATGCTCCCATCCTTCTTCTTAAGAAATAAGACCGGTGCACCCCATGGCGATACACTGGGTCTAATAAAGTCATTCTCCAACATCTCCTGTAACTGCTCCTTTAACTCCTTCAATTCAACAGGTGCCATACGATACGGAGCCTTTGAGATAGGTTCAGCACCGGGAATTAATTCAATGCCAAATTCAATCTCTCTAGCCGGAGGAAGTCAAGGAAGTTCATCAGGAAAAACATCAGCGAATTCATGAACAACAGAAAGATTTTCAATATTAGGACTCTCCAAAGATGTGTCCATAACAGAAGCCAGAAAAAACCTTGGCAACCCCCCCCCACCCCCCCATTAATTTGTAGTTTTTTTTTTGTTGTTTGTTATTATTTGATTATTTTTTTGAATTTTTATTTTGTATTTTTATTTTTTTTTTTTTTTTTTTAATTGTTTTATTATTCTATTTTTTGAAATTTGCTTTTGATTGTAATATTTTTTGTTTGATGTTTTTTTTTTATTGTTTATTTTTTTATTTTATTTTTTATTGTTTTGTATTTTGTATTATTGTGTTTATTTTTTTGTTTTTTTTTACTTGTATGTTTGTGATATTTTATAATATTTTATATTATAATTCTTTTTATTTTTTTTGGGGATTATATGAATAATTTTGTTTATATTTAATTATATGTATGATTTTGTTTTGTGTTATTGCTTTGTTTGTTTTTTATTTTTTGTGAATTTTTTTTGATATGTTTTTATTTATTGTATTTTTTGATTTTATTTTTTTTGATTTTGTTTTGTTTATTTTTATATTGATCTTTAAATTGAATTTTTTGTATATTTTTTTTTTATTTTTTGAGTTTTATTTTTTTTAATGATTTTTTTTGACGTTTTGATTTGTTTATATTTTGTAATTTTTTGTGATTTATATGTTTTTGTTGTTGTTTTTATGTTTTTTGTTATTTGTTATTGTTGTTTGATTGTTGTTTTTTTTTTTTTTTTTTATGTTTATTTTATTTTTTTTTTGATATGATTATGAATAATTTGTATTGTATATTATATGTGTTTTTTTTTATATTTTGGTGATTTTTTCTATTATTTTTGTTTTTTTTAAATATTTTTTTTTTGATTTATTAATTTTTAATTTTTTTTATTGATTTATGGTTTATTTTTTGTTTTTTTATGTGTTGAGTATATTTTGATTGTATGTTTTTGTTCTTTAGTATTTATTTTTGTTTTTTTTTTTTTTTCTTGTGTTGTTTTTTTTGTTATTATGAGTTTTTTTTTTTTAATTTTTTTTTTGTTTTTTTTATTATTTTTGATCTATGTTTTTTTGTGTTTATTTTATGTATTTTTTTTTTTGTTTGGTTTGTGTTAAATTGATTTTTGTTGTTGGTTTATTATTTTTTTTTGTTTTTTTATTTTTTATTTTTTTTGTTTGTTGTGATTATTTTTATTTTTTTTATGTATATGTTATGTTTTTTAATTTTTTTTTTTTTTTATTGTAATTTTGATTTATTTTTTTAAATTTTTTATTTTTTTATTTTGTTTTTTTTTTTTTTGGATGATTTTTGATTTTGATCTATATTTTTAATTTTTTTTTTTGATTTATATATTTTTTTTGTTTTTTATAGTTAATTTTTTTTTTTTGAATTTTTTTTTTTGATTTATGTATTATTTATTTTTCTGTAATTTTTTTTTATTTTTCTTGTTTTTTTATTTTTTGATTTTTTTTTGTTTTTTGAAATATTTTTTTTTGTTTATTTTTATTTTATTATTTTTTTTTTTTTCTTGTATTATTTTAGTTTGTTTTCATTTTTTTTTTTTTCTATATATATTTTGCTGTTTAATATATTTTTTGAGTTTCTATTTTATTTTTTTTTTTGTTTTATTTATATTCTTTTTTTTTTTTTTTTGAATATTGTTTTTGTTATATTGTTTTTAAGAATATTTTATTGTGTTGTCTTATGTTGCTTTATTTGTTGTTGGTTTTTATATTTTTTTATATTGATTGTATATTATCTTTATTGTTATTTTTGTCGTGTTTTTATATATTTTTTTATATTTTGTGTTGAGATTTTGATTTTTTTTTTTCTTTTTTTTTTGTGTGTATTTTAAATTTTTATTATTGTTTTTTTTACCATGTTTTTGCTGATTTGTATTTTTTTGAATTTATTTATTTTTTTTTTCATTTGTTTTAATTTTTTTTTATTGGAATTTTTGTAATATTTTTTTTATTTATTTGATATATTTGTTTATTTTTTTTTAGATTTATATTTATTTTTTGTATGATTTTTTTATGTGGATATTTATTATTTTTTTTTTGTTTTTTGATGATTATTATATTTTGTTTTGTTAATTATGAATTTGGTTGAATTGTTTTGTGATTGTTAATTTTTTATTTGTGTTTATGTTTTTATATTATGTATCTTTTGAAATATTTATTTTATTGTGTGTGATGTATTTTTATGTTTTTATTTTTGTTATTGATTATTTTTGTATGATTTTTTGTGTATATGTTTTTTTATTGTTTATTTGTTGTTTTATGTTATTATGTATGTTATTTTTCTTAATATTTTTTATTTTGTTTTTATATGTTTTATTTTTATTTTTTTATTATTTTTTTGTGTTTTTTTTTTTTTGATTTATTTTTGTTATTTTTCTTTTGTTGTAGTTTTGTTTTTTTTTGGTTTTGTTATTTTTGTATTTTTAAATGTTTTTTGTATTAAATATGTTATTGTTTTTGTTTAATTTTTATTTTTTTGCTTATTGTTTATTTTTAGGTTATTGCCATTTTTGATTAATTTAATTGTGTTCTGTTTTTTGATGTTTTGGTTTTTTTTTTTGATGTGTTAATTTTTGAATCCGTTTATTTGATTTGTTTTTTTTTTTTTTTAATATTATTTTTCATTTTTTATGTGTTTTTTTTTTTTTTTTTTGTAATTTGCTATTTTTGTTTGTTTATTTTTTTTTCTATTTTATGTGTTATTTTCATTATATTTTTGCTTTATATTTTTGTTTTATCTTTTTATGAGATTATTTTGTGTTTGTTTTTATTTTGTTTGTTAATTTGTTATTTTTTGTTTATGTTTTTATTTTATGTTTTTTTTAATTTTTTTAAATTAAATGTTTTGTTTTTGTTCTTTATGTTGTTTTTATTTTTTTGTTTTTTTGTTTTATTTTTTTTTTATTTGATATTTGAATTTGATAAATTTTTTAATTTTTTTTTTTGGTATTTTGTTTTTTGATTAATATAATGTTTTTTGTTTTTTTTTTTTTTTATATATTTATTTGTTGTTTTCATTTTTTTTATTATTGATTTTTGTTTTTTCATGAGAAACTTTTTTGTATTCTTTTTTTTTTTTTTGTTTTTTTTTATTGTTTATTATTGTGATTTTTGGATTTTAGGGTTTTCGGTGGTTTTTGTTTTAAGGAATTAACAGATAAAAATGTATAAAAGAGATATACTAGGTATTTGGCCTAATTTATGGGCCTTTCAAAATGGAATAAATATGATTTTAACTTTGCCTAATTTCTTTTGTAATTATCCTAATTAATTTTGATTTAATTTGTAAAGTTATAAATAAATAAATACATAAAATTTCGGCATAAATATATATATATATATAATATTAATTATTTTTCTTACATAATATAAAGTATTTTAATCTTACAAAAATTTCATAATTGTCATATGTTGCATTTTCATAATTTCTAACATTTAAATGAATTTTATTTAAGCTTTTTTGAAATTTTCTTGCATTAGGGGTATTTTGGTAATTTTACACTTGTTGTGATTTTTATGTTTTACAACTTCTTCCCCTCTAAAAAAAAATTTTCGTCCTCGAAAATTTAAATGAACCAGAATGAAAACGAACTGAGAACGAAACGAAAACATACCGAACTAGACAAAGAAATGAGGATAACTAGCTTGCATAGACTCTTCGCCCATGTAGCCACTACGCACGGGTGATTTCATCCAAAGAATCCTTCACAAAAGTGAATAACTTTGTTTCTCATGACCTCTCTGACGATCTAGAAAGGATCAGGTTTCTTCGACATAGACATATCAGGCCGATCTGAACCAAATTGATAAGAATGCGACTTGCAATGGCTGATAATGGTATCCCCACCAAAAGAGATACATGGAAAGACATCGTGAACGTGCGATAACTGCGAGTATCGCCAGACGATACGAGAAACCTCTCCAATACGTTCCAAAATCTCAAACGGACCGAAGAATCGAGGACTGAGCTTGCCCTTGATCCCAAAACGTTTAACTCCTCTAAATGGCAAACCTTCAGAAATACACGATCTCCAACTTGAAACTCTAAGTCACGTCGATGCTTATCATTATAATCTCTTTCTGTCGCTATTCTAGCCTCTTTCAATTTCTCCTTAGCAACAGCCACTTTCTCATTAGTAATCTCGATGAGCTCCGGACCTTCAATCAAACGTTCACCTACTTCATCCCAACAAATAGGTGCTCGACATTTTCTACCATACAAAAGCTCGAAAGGTGCTACTTGATGCTGATCATGCCAACTAATAATGTAGGCAAACTCCACCAAGCACAAATATTCATCCCAACAACCCGTCCATTCCAAAGCACAAGCCCTCAACATATCTTCTAAAGTCTGAATGGTCCTCTCTGACTGACCATCGGTTTGAGGATGAAATGTCTGCTACTGAACTTTAAAGACGAGTTTCCCCAAGCCATCCATGTAAAAAAAAATCCTTTCCCTAAAAACGAATGTAAACTTCGGATCTCTGTCGGACACAATAGAAGTCGGTGTACCATGCAGTCTAACGATTTCCTGTCGAAAAATCTCCGCCAACTTACTAATACCATAAGTCTTCCGAATAAGGAAGTAAATGAGCAGACAAGTTTTAGCCCGATCAACAACCACCCAAATCCGCTTCATAGTCTTTTTCTGAGATAGGCAAACCCAATAACGAAATCCATTGAAATCTCATCCCATATTCCACACATAAATCGTCCAACGGCTGTAACAAACCACTAGCCCAACTGATGTACAATTTTGACCTGCTGACAATCATACATTTGGATACAAACTTACCACATATTGTTACATGCCGTCCACCAAAGGTACATTTCAAATCTCTGTACATCTTGGTTGAACCTGGATGAATAGTAAATGGAGAACTATGAGCTTCCGTCATAACCTTCTCGGTTAAGTGCCTGATCATTAGGAACACATAGTCTATCTTCAAACCAACACAACACGTCATCATCAACACAGAACTCAGTAAGTTTACCGTCTTCAACATTCTTACAATAGCCACCCACACACCTTGCGTCACCATTGAGCTATCCTTTGATCGGTATAAGAGGTTGACCTAAGCCTCATACTATGCCCAATAGCCACCAGAACCTCATACACAAAGCTCAACATCCAAACGCTCTAAATCATGAAGGATCATGGAATCAAAACAAGCTATCATCCCAGATTTTCGACTAAGTGCGTCGGCAACCACATTAGCCTTGCCGATGGTACTGTTATGTTATAGGTCATAATCTTTTCAAAGTGCCAACCATCTTCTCTTTCTCATGTTAAGTTTCTCGCTGAGTAAAAAAAAATTTGAGACCTTGATGATCTGTAAATCATATCACAAGCTTCACCATGACAATAGTGTCTCCAGATCTTCAATGCAAAAACCACCGCAGCTAACTCCAGATCATGGGTTCGGATAATTTACCTTCATAAGGCTTTTCAGCCCCCTGCCTTAGAAGCGTAGGCGATCACCATCCCATGTGCATCAAAACACAACCCAAACCTTTCCTTCGATTGCATCAACTGAATATCTGAAAACCACCAGAACCTGATGGAAAGTCAATACCGGAAGCAGACACAAATCTCCGTTTCAATTCCCTCAAAACTTTCATGACGCCATTCGTCCACACAAACTTCTCACCCTTTCTCATCAGCTGTGTAAGAGGTAAAGCGAATCGGGAGAAACCCTCAACAAAACGTCGGTCATATCCAGCCAGTCCCCAGAAAACTTCTCACCCCCGTCACCGTAGTAGGTCCCGGCCATTTGGTGGATACCTTCCAACCTTTGATGGAACCATAATGAATTTCGTCTGCAGATAACAATTTGACCAAGGAAAGCGACTACTGTAAAGCAAAACTCGCACTTCGAAATTTCGCATACAACTTCTTTTGGTCTAAGAATTTCCAACACAACCTAGATTTTTGTTCATGCTCATCTTCAGACTTGGAGTATAGCAGGATGTCGTCGATGAAAACAATAACGTACATATCAGGTACTCCCGTGGAAAAATACGGGTTCCCAACAAATCCATAAACACGGCAGTGAGCATTAGTCAGACCGAAAGGGCATAACCAAGAATTCGTATGGCCATAAACTCGTACTAAAAGCAGTCCGCTTAGAAATACTACCTCTCAACACGAAGCTAGGGTATAACCAATCGCAAATCAATCTTAGAAAAATATTTTGGCCCCTTGCAGTTGGTCAAACAAATCGTCGATTCGCGGAAGAGGATATCGGTTACGAATCGTAATACGGTTAAGTTCGCGGTAATCAATACACAAGCGCATGCTCCCATCCTTCTTCTTAACAAATAAGACCGTTGCAGCCCCAAGGTAGGAAACACTGGGTCCTAATAAAGCCATTCTCTAACAACACCTCTTTAACTGCTCCTTTAACTCCTTCAATCAACAGTGCCATACGAATACTGAGCCTTATGAGATAGGTTCATCACCGGGAATAACTCAATCCAAATTCAATCTCTCTAGACCGAGGAAGTCCCAGGGAAGATCATCGGGAAAAATCATCAGCAATTTCACGAACAACAGAATGATATTCAATATTAGGACGCTCCAAAGATGTGTCATAACATAAGCCAGAAAAACCTTGGCACCCATGATTAATCAGTACGTGTCCCTTCAAAGCAGAGATGAGCTTAACGGACTTAAGCGGTGAGGAACCATGATAAACAAATCAGGTTGGCGAACGTTTTACCAACGATCACAGACCTAGCATAGCAGTCATTGGTAGCTCGATGAGAACGAACCATCCATGCCAAGAATCACATCAAATCGAACAAATGGGATAGGAAGTAAATTCGCAGGACGAACACGATCATCAAAACGTAGAGGGCAGTTAACATATTCATGGTCAATAAGCATATGGTTTTTCATTGGGGTTGAAATGATTACACGTTCGATTAATGGTGTAGGATTCATATTAAGTTTCTTAGCAAATGTGGTAGATATTATAGAATGTGTAGCCCCAGTATCAAATAAAACGAAGGCAGTACGATCATCAATGTAGAGAATACCGGTAATAGTACCTGAAGTCTTCGCCGCCTGATCACGAGTCGTAGCATAAACCCGTCCTGTAGTGGGAGGTAGTCTAGCAAAATCCGCTGGCATACTCTGCTTCTGCTTCGCTTGGGGACAATCCTTCACCTTATGTTGAGTAGACCCGCAAGTAAAACATCCCCCAGTAGCCTTATAACAAACACCTGGATGAGGCTTTCCACATGTAGTACAAAGAGGTGGAGGAGGCAAAGTCTCAGTAGACCTCCTCTGACCTGCAGAACCTGAAGCATGACCCTGGTTAAAATCTCGAGTTGACTGACCCCTGTGCTGGTGCTGGTTGTAGTTACTCTGACTCTGGCGGTCATTCCCATTCCTACCAGTAAACCTCTGATCATGACCCCGAAAATCCTGTCGTTTCGAATCATAACCCCGATCCTGACGACCCCGATGCTCAACACTCTGGTCCTGACGACCCCTATACTCATGTTGACCCTGGTCATAACGACCCTTGTTCTCCTGTTGGCCCTGTCCCCTGTTCTGAATCCGATTACCATCTCTATCCCGCTTATTCGAATTTCCACTCTCATGCAATAACTCAATGTTACGGGCGGCAGCCGCAACCTGCGCAACATTCGTATAAAACCCACTTCTTTAGCCCCCACTTGAAATGTCTAGCTTGCCTCTGGGCATCTCCCGCAGTAGCTTCAACAAAACTAGCCAATCTAGTAAACCTCTCTGTGTACTCCCCAAAATTCTCTCGATCCAGCTGGCA